>SCHK01288490.1:3881-13923 GCA_004124795.1 Poropuntius huangchuchieni
GCAATGCTGTTTCATGCATTCAGAGTTGTTTAAAGAGTTGGATTCTCATGCTAAGCATGGACAAAAAACAATTTGGACATATGAAGGAGTATTTCTGTGCCGAAAATCTTACTTCCAGGTTCGTACAAGTTTCAGAAAGTTTTTTTTAATCATGGCTCTTCATGACGTAGACGAGGATGGAAGTCCTTATATCGGCATTTCTCCCGGAAGAATCGACCAGCTTCATTTGGCTTCACTGCATGGGACTCACTCGGAAAGAAGGTCTCCAAAGAAGTGTGTTTTTGGTTGTAAGGGAAAGATAACTGTTCAGCTTCCCAAAGAACCCAGCGTTACGTAAACAGTGGAGGCAATTTGTTTTTCGGGGCAACAACGGAGTTTCAAAAGTGTGTTTGTGGACGAAAATTTTATTAACAAAGCCCAGTTTGATGCTGGGTTTGCAAATTGTTTGATACTGAAAGACGGAGCGGTCCCAGCAATAAAAGATCCCGGTCCTGATTCAGAACTGCATACAGTAAGTGAAACTGAATCAAATGTCTGTTTTGCTGGCAATCGGCGCAAGTGCTCGTCACTCTTTAGCTCCGCCCACAGCGTGCCTCCAGGAGCTCGGATTTCCTTGGAGAGTCGTAAAGCTGTATTTTTCTTTTATAAATATGTTAAAACTACAGACTTTTTGGAGATATGAAGGATGCAGTACTGCTCTATAGGTATTTTCCTCTATTATTGCTGCTCAGTTGGACAACATGAATTTTGAACTTCTCATTCAGCATTTGTGACATTAATGAACATTAGAGTTGGTTCCATAATATACTGAAGAGAAGATCAACACAGGCGTCATGCTCCTAGCACTTTGGCATGAAAACAAATAATCTTTCATAGTTTTAGACATGATCACCAAAAAAAAAAAAAAAAGAAAAAACACACACACAAAAAAAAAAACACTGTATATATCTTCTTGGCCAATGAAAATATCTTGTAATATTTTTTTCTACTACTTGAATCAAAATGTTGTCTTTTTGAAAGGAAAGAAACAAAGATAAACTTGGTCTGTTTCTCAAATCTTTAAGAAAACTACTCATATCAAAAACGGATGACATTCAATTTCAAGCAACATGACAAAACATCACATCAACCCCAAAATACACACCCACCCTCTCAGCACATTGTGTACCAGATGGAAGTCATCAACTTTTCCATTCGTGCATGCACAGTCACTTTCTCTGTCCAAGTATTTTTGAGATGCATCATTTTAAACAAATAATGCTCTACTACACTGTTTTCTTGTTATAATATGCAACCCTTTCTCTAGAAATTCCAAATACCTTAGTAAATTGAGACTTCTGTTTTTCCTAAAACAGAGGTGCTTTGTGTGTGTGAATGTTTTCCTTAGAATGTGCTGTCTCGGGGCAGAGCTGACCTATAAACCACGGTGTAACTAAAGGCTTCTGTGAGGCCCCTCGCTGCCCACTCACTGACAGAACCCTGAACCTGACATCATCATGCAAGCATGACTTGGATAGTGTAGTTCTCTTGATACCAAAAATCAAGTTGATGCTATTTTTTATTTATACTTGGTTTACATTAAACAACACTTAAAGGGATACAATTCAGATTTTTTGGCGGAAGATATTTTTAAAAGAATGTTGGCGTTCAAGCAACATTGGACCCAATGAGTTTCACTGTGTAGACAAAAAACCACTGATACATTTCTTAAAAATCTTGTTTTGAGTTTCACATAAGAATGAAAGTCATACAGGTTTGGAATAACATGAGAGTGAGTAAATAATGAAAAAATCTGAATTATTTGGTGAACCATCCCATTTAATTCATTGTACTCTGCAGGTCATGATGTGAATTATTCTTAACTTAAACCAAAGCCACAATTTAAGGGAACCCACACAAATACGTTCAATTAATTTTACAAATTTTTGGACCGCTCTAGCTTACCCCTGAAATTTGTATTATTGGGAATATTAATGTTTCTTATTTATAAGTTGCTTTTGTACAAAAATGTCTACTATACGAACAGTAAATTCATTACACACTTCTGCTCTTGATCTCTGTAAATCTAAATGCTACTCTTACAATGAAATGTGAACAGCTAAAGCATCATCCTCATTATTGCAAGCCACTTAATCACACTGGGCCGGGACACTCTGAAGAACACTTTGTGACTGTGCTCACATAATTTACTCACAGATTAGACAAAACTGTTTGACATCCAAAATACTGACTATTAGCAGATTTAACCACAATACACCCATGGTGTGTGCAATTTGGGCAGGGTTAAGCATGAGAAAATTATAGCCAATGCTGTTGTGCTCAGATTGATGAAATGTGTTCCATAACATACCAGATTCAGGTTAAAAAAACAGCAAAGATGACTGTTAGGTGTTTTTAGGTTAATACGGGTTAACTTAATTGGGCAAATCATGCAAATAAATAGTTAAATTATTGTATAGCAAATGCCCTGGTTTTGAAGTGCCCTGCTTGGTGCATTCTTTCTGGTTTCTTCCTCCCTTTTTACAGGTAACCGTCAATGACGAAAGAGCTGGGCAGGAAGTAAACTTTTAATGGTGATCTTTGAGAAAATGCTGGTTTAACCCACCCCCGAAACGGCTCTACCTCCAACCATCTGTTACAATGTCGGGAGGAGCTTGAGACCAGATCTGTCTGTTTCTATAGCAACACCCTGCCCTTTTATCAAGTCCTGTATTTTTTCACCTTGTAGTCGTCAAGTACTTGTCTTACTACTCTATCCTCCTTTTTACCTCTTTTGAAACAGGAGATTCACCACCACCCCCATCCATCATCTAATTCTAACACAAGGGTGAAACAGCACAAAGTGCCCAACCCCCATCTACCGGTTTGTACCCCAACCCCCAAATGGCTAAGCACATTGAAAATCCCCGCCAGACAGAAACCATAGGCTACTTGCCTAGCCAACCTTCTTATCTGTTTTAGAGCCTAATGAGTATGTTGACACTTTCTTGTTCTTAAAGAAATAGTTTACTCAAAAAATGAAATTATTAACTCACCTCCATTCCAAAATTGCTATTTTTCCATGAAACACAAGGCAGGACAGTTCAGTGATCACAGTTCTAAAAAGGACAAAAATGCACAATAAAGCACAATGAAAGTCCATACTATTAATGAACATTTAAAGTATTCTGAAGTAATAACACAGCAATTTAAGTTTTAATTTGACTGAAAACTTTTGCATTGGGATCCAAAACAATGCAATCAATGTCGCCAACCCTGATGCATTAATCATTTTTTAAACCTGAATTTAAGCACAAATAAGATTATGGCAGAAAGGAATATTATTAGTGAATGAAAACATAAATTTTGGTTGGTTCCTCACACAAAGGGTTCTTCAAAATGTATTAATGGGTTCCACTAAAAAATGAATGCATAGGCTTGTTTACCTCAATCACAACCACATTATCAAAGTCAACAGCACTATGAAAACACAATCTAAAAAACCTTATTAATTCAGTGGATTATTTCAATTCATTATCACGATTTTCCTAAATCAGAAAAATTCCAGGTGTGAAGTCTGAGGGACCTGTAAAAGTATTTAATGTTACAGTAAAGTAAGTGTAGTAAGTAAAGCACAAATTAGGCTTAACGACACAGGTGGTAAACATTACGGCACCTGATTCCACTTCCCTGCAGAACTATAAATTTAGCTCTAACAACTACATGTATGTTTATGGCATTAGTTAATTACCAGCACTGAATAGCGGCGTGACTGCAACTGAAGGTGTTTGGGCCGTTTGTGTTTATTAAACAACCTCTAGACCAACCTCTGGAAAAACTGCAGTGGAGGTTCACTTTAGGATGCAAGTGATTAGATCCGCACATGTTTTGAATATGGAAGTCTGTTTTCTTGTCAAAAGCGTTGTGGGTAGCAATAAAAATACCATGAAACAAACCACATTAGACAGTTGCATTTATCTGACTGGCAGGCTATCAGATTCTTCTATGAACCGGTACTATAAGAGATTTATTTGAAATAGATTTCTAAATTACTCTGGCAACAGAAAAAAGGTCCCTGTGCAAAGAATCTTCTGTGAAAATTACCGCTGGTCTATAATTAACAGAAACGGATGCATAGCATAGAGAATATTATGACAAAGGCTCAATAAAAGTTTGGGTTGATTGTATCTTGAATGTTGTAGTTTGTGATGAAAAATTAGCTCAGCCTCAGTTATTCTGTGGGTATGGCAATGGGATATAAAGTATGAAGTATGCATTTTCTCTGTTTTAAATAGATTTCAGTAGTTCAGTGGTATCATCTTTAATAAATTTTCCCAAAGAAAACAGGTAAGCATGAAGCCGTTCACCATGATTTCGGTTCTTTCCAACAACAAAGCACTTGAACAAACTCATAATTACAACTTCAGTAGGATGTTTCCAATATAGCACATGAAGGCAGCATTAATCCCCGAGTTTTAATGTATGTTTACCACACAACAACGGTTGGCAGAATTATTAAATCACAGAAATGGAATTCAAATAAGCCCGTCATGAATTTTGTTAAGACTTATCATTGCCACACCGCTGACTAATGCAAAACCTAGACATGGAAAAGGCATGCTGAAAACTGCTTGTGGTCAAGCATTTCCACATCTTTTCACTGCTGCTGGCATCAGCGCTCACCCCTTGCATAAACATGCCTGTCTTGACAAATCAAAGCACTATTAGCTATCCTGCATCTTGAGAGCTGTACAGAAATGCTTGAACATAGAATTACAAGATACTTAAAAACATTCATGTCTGTAGCACAAACAATGAAGGATGCGTCAAATTTAACACTACACAACATTTAAAACAAAGTCTGAACCATAAAAATATGAGCAATAGTAATAATGTTATTTGCCCAGTTAAACACTATACTTAAAATTGTATTGATAGTAATGCATCATTCTGGAAAAGATCACGTTCCAGAAGATACAAAGTGCTAATTCTGGCTACCAAATGAGCTGCACCTGGATTGCATTTCAAAAGAATGCCAGGCAAAATGTGATAACATCTCTATGGAAGAATCAATTGCCAAATCCTTCAGGTGGTGCAAACTTGTGAACATCTCTCACATTGCCTTACAAATGTAAATTCAGTCTTTGCAATACCACTAAAGTTGGAATCACACTTGGTAGTGTTGAATGTGTGTCGCTCTGTTAAAAACATACCCAGAAAGGGAAGCCCCCCTTAAAGCCTCATCCTGTAGAAAATGCAATGGAGGAAAGATCTTCAATAACAACAACTTCCGAGCACCATCCTCGACAGGAAAAGGGAAAGCTGTTGGTTACATACAATGACATGTTACGTTCAAGCGGTGTTTAAATAGATATTTATTTTCCTTCTCTCTTTTTTTCTGAACAGGTGTTAACTGACAGTGCAATATATATTTAATATAAGAAATTTTAATCAACCAAGGTGTTTAAATAGCCCTTAGAATTGAATTTAGTTCCTTTGCCAATCCAATTGTTTGTGTGCTTGACAATAAATTTCTTTCTTGTGCAAAACATGTATTCAGAAAATGAATAGTGGCATGACTGGGTTGTTGCCCTATAATCATTGTCATCACATGACATCACATGTTGCATTTAAACGCTTTTGTGTGATTTATCATCTAGTTTGGATTTTTTCCTTAGTCTATTGTCTGGGTCAAAGTGAAGAAGGAAGAAAAAATTGTCAAAAAAATCCATCAATACAACTTAAGAGGAAAAAGGAAGAATAAAATAAATAGTTGTGAGTGTAAAAGCCTAACAATGGCTTATTGAAATAAAGGTGGCAACAGAAAACTGGTTAAACAAACTGGTTTTTAAAATTTGGTGACGTAGTTAGAACCTGTAAAATATACAGTCACCAAAATGCAATCCTGTACTACTTTTACATTCACCCTTGTAATACCCTTTTAAACAAATTAAGTATCGCATTTGGAGCAGTTTACCCAAAAATGAAAAGCCTGTCATCATTTACTCACCCTCATGTCATATCAAAACCAATATGATTTTCTTCTGGAGCACAAAGGAAGATATTTGCATGTAAATATCTCAATTAAAGTAGTAAATTCAATACAAAAATGTGTTGAATACTCTGAAACTATTTTCAATTTAGCAAATTGGTGGCTAATTTATACAATCTTGACTTTGTGTGCTTAAGCCCTCCCTGATGTTAAGATACGGTGTGGGGTTAGAGACCTTTATCTAGTTCACATACATTTCCACTCTAATCACATTATACAAATTTACATGAAATCACCACCTCATAAGACAGTTTTCTTATAAGATTGGGTGTGTGATTTTACTTAGATGCAGACATGCAGCCATTGTTTCTCTATTTGCTGAAATATATATATATATATTTACAGTTTACAGTTTTATGAGGTGCATAATTTTTGCATGTTAAATGATAATAATTGTTAGTTTAAAAATCAAAACATTAAACTAAACACTGAAAGAATCTATCTTCTGAATGCTACATGCATAGCTACTTTAATGTTGATCCATCCATCACTATGAATCTGTGACTTTACAGTTACAAATAAAAGCCCCCATTAACCAGACATTGAAAATCGATAAAATGGGGTACATTCTGCCACTTAAACAAGTTAATTAATGGAATGTGCTATTGTAAAAATTAAATATTTTTATTTTATTTATCGATTTATTTTTACATTTCTTCAAAATATGTGATGGGATGCAAATCAAACATGTGACAGTAGAGCACGAGCAACAAAAATATACTATATCAAAGAATAGACTATATCAAATTTCATACTCAGGCCTGGAAGGGGGTGGGGTACGCAGGCGGGAGGAGCGCCAGTAGCCTCTTTGTTTCTGACGCTATATATGAACCCCAGGACGCCGTGTGGTGGGCGCACATGCTGCAATAGTCCGAATGGGTTAACAACGAGTGTGGCTTAAAGATAGCTAAGGGATGTGGTGATATTTCAAGCGTTCGTACAAACTCTTACGACGGACTGAGGAAAAGTGTGGAAATCGATTTAACGAGGTATGTTTTTTTCCCCCCGCTCCTCAACTGACTGAAATTCGCCAGTGACGCGGCCAACGGATTTTTTTGGTGACATCTCTCGCATACACAACAAAATAGCTTCTTTTTTTTGCCAATTTCTGCGTTATCGGTTATTGGGTGGGAAGTTTATACTCGTATTTTTTCACTAACAGCACCGTTAGAGTTGAAGTAATGTCTTCGAGTTGTTTTATAAGGGACTGTCGCGTCTTTCTTGCGTCAGTCGGAGAACAATAGTAAACTTACAACTGGATTCGTGGATATGTGAAGGGATAGCGTACGACGAAACGTCTTTCTGTGATCGATATTAAAGAGTTATCTTGTTCTTCTGTAAGTGGCGTTGAAACGCAGCCACGCTGCTGTTTGGGATGTTGGCTTTTTTCCCCCACTTCGAAAGAAGCCAAAAAGATTCACCCCAGGTAAAAGCGCGCCACCGTTCGCGCGCGTCCTCCTCGACACGTTGCGCTTGAGTAGAGTTAAATATTTATCGAAAAAAAATTTAAATATGATTTTAATTATTATTATTATTTTTTTTTTCAAATGTATTTTGTTTTGGCGGAATCATCATATTTAATATTTTGTTGTCTTGTTTAAAAAAAATCTTCCGGTAAGTCACAGATATTTTCCTATTTTGTATCTCTTGTCTCACGACGATATACTAAAATAATTTGAATCTGATTTGTGTCTTTTTATCGGTTGACAGCATAGTTTTTACACTTCGTAGTTAAATTTATCATTACTTTTTTTTTTTTTATGCAAATATGCGTTCTGGTCACGTTTATTGCTACTTCTTTCCCTACAGTTAAATTTAAGTTGGTTATTGTTGGTTATTCGCTCTAAATACCCTCGTTGTTAAAGATTCAATAACTTAAGAAACGTGATTATTGTTTATATTTGAATTCATATATAGATCAAACCGGTTATCTACAGATCTTTTTTTTTGTTCTTGTTTTTGACCTATGGTAGTAGGTCAACCCCAGCCTTCAAGAAAACTCTTCTGCTAACCCTAGGGTTTGCTGAGTTTATAAAACTTGTTTTTAAACTCTAGTTATTTCATCAAGATTATTACAAAGAATCCTTTCAGTAAAAGCCTAGTGTTTTATGTTAAACGCCAGAATTGTCCACGTTTAGGCTGTCAAAGTAGTTCATAAACCCATTTTTTGTGAATTTCTTTTGGTATAGGGTAAGTGACCACTGTGCTTTTATTTTGAGATATTAAAAAAAGATGTGCACCATAGAAGTTAACTTACAGCAAATGCACATTAAATGTGGTGATTCTGCATCAAACTGCGCTTACATTTCTTAGAAACTTATGTTGTTTTGAGGTAAGCACCAGTCTCGTCTCCTGTCCTTTCCCCAGAGCTGAAGGAATCTGGATTGGAACGATAACTACTTTCTCAGATGTCTCGACAAAGCTGCTCTGTTCTCTCTCTTAAAGTTAATGTCTGACGTGGTAATGGTTCCTCTGTGTGGTGTTGCTTGACTTAGGAGGTCAGGGTTAGGTTTGGGGTATTGCTGAGGGACTCCCAGTCTGTTGTTCCAAACCTGTATGAATTTGTTTCTTCTGAACACTTAAGATTTTTTTGAAGAATGTTGGTAACCAAACATTTGCTGGTAGCCACTAACTTCCATAGATGTTTTTTCTTTTCATACTATGGAGGTTTGCGTCTGCCTGCAACTCTTCGGTTACCTTCAAAATATCTTTGTTTTTTTTGTTTTTTGGAGGTGGGGGGCACTCTCCCTTTGAAGTTCACACAGTTATTCAAGTCCAATTCTGCTGGTCTTTCTAAGTTTAGAATCTAAACTTGTATTTTTTATTTTTTTTTTCTCCCCCGCTCAATCTCTTTCCATCCTGATTATGTCTTTAGCTACGCTTTTTAATTATTTAAATATGATTTAAAGTCTGTCTAGTACTACATCAATGACTATTTGTCATTCATCGACCAAAAAGTGTTCGTGTCCGTTTGTAAGATCACACCTTTATAACATCTCCAAGCTAGGTGTGTTGTAAGCATAGAGACTGTTTGGGGCCCTGCTGATGTGTAATTTGAGGGCCAACTGGGCACCAGCTGTGGAATGTTGCAAACGACAACCACACAATTGTACTGCTGCCGGCAATCGGATATGGCCTTTTGTACAGAGTACAAATTACAGTGATTTGAAGCCTTTAAATGACACTCATAGTCTGTGTTCTCTACCACAACAGCATGTCCCTCACTTCATGCGACTGTCTCTAATAAACACTTGGACAGAAGCTGTGGCCATTGGCAGCACGTCACCACCAGTTCCCATGAATTTTATTAGAAATTTGGGCTTGGACTGGAGTAAGAGTCAAGGTTCTCATGGTTGTAGAAACAGATAAATCAAGTAATTTAGAATGTACTTACTGATCTTATTGTAGACAATTGTTATACTTCAGTACTATACTAATGAAGTAAAATGTGTTTATATTAAATATAATCTGTTTATCCAGCACTGCTTTGAAAATACTCATCCACTAATCAAGAACAAAGTCGTAGAAAGTCAATAATAGAGGGAAACCTAGAGTGTCTTTACAGATGTTTTGATAAATTCGCACACTGAACTTTGTGGAAAAATCAAGTCACAGCCATGCCTGAAGCCTTTTGTTTACTTGGAGTCGGTGTGGATTGCACAGTTTGATTAGACCGGCAGATGACCCATTCTCTCTCTACTCTTAAAGTAGCTGGCCTGCAGATTGTGACCAAACTATTTTCAATTGGTTGCATGTTTTGAATTTACTTTGTTAGGACTGCCAATTCCACAGTGACTTCAGGGGACTTTAGTTATCCAAAATGGGAAAATGAATTTCTTCATGAGACCCATGCTCTATTTGCTTAACACTAGAGTATCTGAATGTTTTAATAAGTAGGTGTTACACACTAGAGGTCAGATAACACTAAGGTGGTAAATGCCTCATGCAAATGTTTTTTTTGTTTTTGTTTTTTTCTTTTCCTTTGGTCATTCTGTAAACCTGCATCTTATC
>SCHK01288656.1:0-16523 GCA_004124795.1 Poropuntius huangchuchieni
AGTCATAACTCACACAGTTCGCTAAGCAAGATCAGATATGATACTGTTGGAATCAAAGCTGATATTTACTTCAACAGAAAAAGGCGTGGACATTATTACAAGAAACTAAATCATGAATGTTTTTGTCTTGTAAATATGGGAGGATAATATAGAAAGTTTGCTTATGTAAACATGGAATAAACATTAATTCACAGCCTTAAACTCATCTGGAGTCATTTTTACACTGCAACATCCGCAGAATTAGTTTATTAAAAACTGGGAATTCAAAAACATGTCAGTCCAAACATGTGAATTTCTTCAGTGAAAATGAATCAGTCTTATGGCTGTCAAGCTCCAGCTACTTTAAAATCACAATATGACCTTTTCCTGTAGCATTATTATCTTTCAGATCCTGATTGGAACCTATATGCAAAAATATATGTAATAAGAAAATTTTGTTCCTTGTATTCAAATAAAGCTTGACTTCTTTCTTTTTGAATTGTAAAGCCATGATACAGAGGGCATTTCTGTGTGAGAGGACCGAGGTGAGTTCATATTAATGCTCTATCAATAAAAATCCGTTATTAATTCTAAGTTTGATCACCACAGAGAGGCAAAATAATATTTTATCTTTTGGAACCGCCTAAAAATATGAGGATAGCATATTGAAATGTTTTTATTTTCTGCATTCACCCTGCAGCGACTGTATAGCAACAAACATGATTCTTCAGCAGCCTCTGTTCAGTCCTGTGATAGCAGTGAGCTCAAACCAGTGGAGCACTGGAATCTGTGGATGCTTTGATGACTGCAATGTCTGTGAGTTTGAAGTCACTTGTCTTGCTTATCATGTTTTGGTTTGTTGCCAGCTGTGATTCATTAAATAACTGATCTGTATTTGTATTTACTTCTCTCCAGGCTGCTTTGCCATGTGGTGCCCCTTCTGCTTTATTGGTTCCACAGCATCAGATTTTGGGGAGTTTTGCTGTCTGCCCATGATTGACTATTGTGCCTGCACCCCTCCGGTATCTATGGCACTGCGGGCTTCTGTGAGAAATCGATATGGCATACAGGTGTGTGTTGCGCAACAAAGTACCAAAAAGTTCCATGTCATGTGTTTTTGGACATGTATCCTATCGATGATTTGGACATAGTATTCTTTTTATATGCTCTTTGATATATAAATTTCCAGGGCTCTCAAGTTATATCAAAAGTTTGGAGTGAGATTACATCTGTTAGGGGAGGAGCCACTCAATTATTTGCAGCAGCGGGCCCTTGGCCACACCTAATTCTCCCAGGTTTTTGCTAGCAGTTCAATTTTTGTTCATAATTGACCAGCACAAATAAAAATTACAACAACTGTTAAATCTCATAAAAGACAGACAAATTCATAAAAATAAAAAATTGCTTTATATATTTAAAAAAAAAAATGTATATACAAATGCAAATGAAATTTGGCTCGAAACAAGCCAACTGAACAACTGTGTTCAATGTACATACTGTACACATAGACAGCAGAACTTTCCCTGAGCGTGTGTGTGTGTGTGTGTGTGTGTGTGTGTGTGTGTGTGTGCGTGTGTGTGAATACACATTTCAGTTTATGAATGGTGTTTTGTGTTGTAAGTGTTTGTTGCACATTTTGATCCCTTGATGACAGAGGTAGGGGGCTCCTACTTAAAGCACTGTGGCTCAAGGCCAGCCATTTTTACCATCATTTTACCAAAACATATTAATGTTTTGTCCAGAGCCAAGCAGTTCCTAATTTTGGTTTTGTTCAAACCCACCATGGAGAATGCTCTATCTGCATTTGAGTGGGGAAAGCACAGTGCTTTATATGGGAGTCCTCTACCCCTATCAAAATATGAAACAAACATGAAATATGAAAAATAAATATCACAAGCTGAAATCTGTACTCTCTCTCTCTCTCTCTCTCTCTCTCTCACACACACACACACACACACACACACACACACAGCTTGTCACATGTTTGTCATATATGCTCAAAGCAAAGTTCTGCAATCCTAGATTTTACAGCATGCACACTGAGCACTGCTGTTCAGTTGGCTTGTTTGGAGTCAGATTTGTTTTTATTTCATTTGTATTTTTGAAATATATAAAACAATTTCTTTTATTTGGATGAATTTCTCTGTCTTTTATAAAAATTTACCAGTTGCTATAACATCTCTAGTACTTTCCTTATTTTCAGTTGCCAAAGCTAAGTTAAAGCTTCTGGTTGCTATGCAGTTGGAGAGTTTTTGACTGCATGAGCAATAATTTAGCATGAATTTGGCTATAGGCTATTCCCCACATCAGTTCTGACATGCAAGTGATTTCGGTGCAGCATGCTTTAATCTCACCGCCACATGGTCACTTGGTTCATGGAGCTCTCAATAGTTCCAAACAACTCCATGCTGTCAATATGTTTGAATGGGTTTAATCTGGACAGACAGCAGTTTCACTATATTTGCAGCAATTTCTAGTAATCATTAACACCTAATGTGCATTGATTGCACATTATTTTTAGTTTATATTTTTATATTTTATATAAAAATTATATTTTTAGTTTAGTTTTATTTAGTTCATATTTTTAGGAGATTTTTGGTACTAAATAATATGTGTAATAATTATGATCCATGAATGATCATGTATTATTTTTAATTATAATTGTGGTGTTTAAGGAACTGATTGGTGTTTTATAATTGCTTTAGTGTTTAATAGAATGTTTAATAACATAATACAACGTGCCAGCATTCAGTGTGAAATGACTCTAGAGAGAAAAATAGTGATAATTTTTATCATTACACAACCACCCTTTAGTAGTGTAACACGTTCTCTCATTCATTCGGTAAGTCCCTATGTAAAATGTTGAACATATGTATGCAAAAAATGAACTGACCACATTTTATACATCCCTGAATATTTTTGGCTCATAATTATTAAGTAAGCGTGTCTGGGCTTTCCAGTTCCTCATCCAATTACACAAGCTATTTTTCTCAGATGAACAAGAGTAAACTTTTCTGAACAACTATTATGATTTGTTTCTTTACAGGGTGAGTTGTCAAACGACTGCATGTATGTGACCTTCTGCAACATTTGCTCCTGGTGCCAAATAGCAAGGGAATTAAAACGACGAAGTACAGTTCATATGGTGGTTAACGCTCAGCCTGCGGTCTTAGCTATTCCCCCAGTGGTTTCTGCCCCAAAACCTGTTGTGACAACACAGGTAACAACGACAGTGGGTTAACTGATGATCTCATCAGATGGAAGCTGGTAGAGATTTTCCATTGGTGGATGAAGTGATTTTTTTCTTTTTATATTGTTGGAGTTGGACATTGACTTTGGAAGACATACATACATAATCATATGTACAGCTGCACACATATTCACCATGTTCATTTTCATTTTAAGCTAATTTGCTGTTTGGTCAGGACAAGGCGGCACCCATAGAAGTTTGCAAAATATGAGAAATCATTAGGATGCAATTCTCAGTGAGCTCCAAATATAACATTAGTATTCCCAGAGGCAAAATGTTTTTGTACCAGGTAATAAGAACTATAGAAAGTAACAGAGGAAAGAGGAAGCTGTGGCTTTGTGATAAAGTCCATGAAGTGAGTCATAGTTTGGAGCAGCAATTACACCTGCCATTGTTGCTTTGGGCAGCTTGCCTTTTCAACTTCTCACTACAGCAAACAAATCTGAATGCTTTAGATCTTTCCAAGATAAGTCATATGCAAGTTGTTTGCATTGTGTCTTAATTAGATGATTTTGCAGCTTGTTGGTTTATTGGATTGTTTAAGACAAAAAGAAAAATGTTAAGCTTAACCATGATTAAAAGTTGTACCCAGCTATTTTAAACATTAAATAAAATCCTAATTCTGTTCACCTCTTTGATTGTCAAAATAACACTGGACATTTGCACTTTGAACAGTTAGTAAACAGTGCAGAAATGCAGAAAAACAAAGTGATTTGGTCAGCCAACTTAACTCTGCGTCTCATCATTTGGCACAAAAAAGTAAGAGTTTTGCTAATCTTTTTTCATGACGATTTGAAACCATTTTGTTCACAGTGTTTATTTTAAAAGGCTCCCTATAGCAATTCACAGCACACAATTCCATGGAAAAACCAATAAGATTTTTAGACTGGATATGTTATGTGAATGTTTGTTTCCATTTAATAAGTCATTAAAGTCATTAAAGTCATTAAAGTCATTAAAGTCAAATCATGCTAAAGTCATTAAAGTCAAATCACATAAAAAATCAGTGTGAAAAACTCTTTGGCAAAATGTTTTTTTTTTCTCTGGTTTTAAGCATAAATCTAATCATTTTAGTGAGTGTTAATGCTAAAAACAAGATAAAACTATTTGATAGAGAAATTAAAAACAATTCTCAGAATGTACATATGGATGTTTGCTGGAAAATGAAAAAACTATTTTGTAAAATTTTATTTTGCAGTGTTAAGTCATTTGTTATGTCATAATTCACAATTCTGACTGGCCTTATTTAGTTCAGCCCACTTCCTAGAAGCTACCATAGTCTGGATGTGGGAACAATTCTTTTAAATGTTATAGCAAATTCTGTTTAGTTGTATTTTTTTCTATGCAAGTTTCTTTAGCGGATGCTTTTTATGGTGGTGTTGGTTGCACTCATAATCTCTGTATTTACATAAATTGTGTTATTGTTATAATGCTAATGGTGTAAATCAAAGTGACCATTTTAAATAAAAATGAATTTAATGTTATAAATGCATGAAATTAACTGTAAACGGAACAGAATAGCAACCTTTAGAATGTCTGTAAATGAATGAATACATGCATTATACATTCACTCTGGAGTGTAACCAGTCCAAAGTGTTTTCTGGCAAAAAAAAAGCCTTATGTGAGCTGAGTGTTGATAGCCCTCCTGTGACACTTTCTTTTGCTGTGCCCCAGTTTTGCCTTGTGATTCAGTGCAGAACCTAAAACTTCACATTGACTCAAATTAGGGACAACTGAGAATCAATGAAGAAGTTTCATATTCTTTTCTCCGATTGGAAGCAGATCCAAATTGTTGACCACAGGCCACTTTAGATCTCAGGTTACACAGTATGTGAAACGGGTTTGACGAAGGCAGTCTTTTGCCTGTCTTAGCATGCCATATACAGTGTGGCTGGATATGAACATATCTGCGTTGAATGCGTTAGTATAAATTTTGGAAATCCAAAGCTTGTTTTGGTAATGTTTGCATCAGACACCCAGAGCATCGACAGAATTGGCTGAGTCATACAAAAGGTAAAGTAAAACTTCCTGAACGTTTTAGTTCACCATATACTGGTAATGCCTTAAACAAAGTAATCTGATGACTTTAATAATGTGTTGTATGTGATTTCATAATGTTTAAAATGTTCAATCCTATATCTACGGGCACATGGCACGATATAGCTTGTTGAAAAGCCTCCTGAAGGCATGTGGGTTTTTTTGCTAAAGATTATTAGGGGGTTCTCCTGAACGTGGATGTTTGTGCTGCAAATCCACAGTGACAGGGCAGATAGATGAAGAGAGAAAGCCAATGGGAGGAGTTGGGGGGATGTGGGATTTAGGAAAGAAAGAGAAGGGGAGAAGAGAAGTTCCTAACAGTAAGGATTTGGCCATTAAGGATGACACCGATGTCTTGTACTGAACACTTACGAACTCCAGAGCATTTTTTTCTTGTTACCTCAAGATCTGGAGATTGACACACTGCACAGAGTATCAGATATCATTTTTTCCAGCTCACAAATGGATTATTATCTAAAAACAGGTAATTTCAGTAGTGATAGATGCAGGACGAATCTAACACAAAAACAAAATGCACTCCTTCTGATTTTAAATGAGCTTTTTCTTTTAATGTGCTGTCAGAAATGCTTATTGGTAAACATTAAGGTATTTTGAAAGGTTGTATTTATATGGCCAAATTAAATTTTCAACTGTTCCAGTAAGCTCTTACTGTTTTATGTAGCTGATATATGTTGTTTCGTATAGTTTTTTTTTTTTTTAATTTTATATTGTAATATATAATGCATTTTTTAATGTAAAACAAATTGTGCTATCATAACAATGTATTTTATATATGTGAAATGTCTATGTATTTATTTTGGAATAAAATGCCCCGAGGTAATATTGTAAACATCTTGTGCTCTCCTTTTTGGTTTTTTCAGCTTTCTGAAAGATGAAGTCCAAACAACTATCTTCACTCACTTGCCTGCTCTTTGTGATCTGCTGCTGTCTTGGTGGAAATATCCTGGTGTGGCCTGAGGATGTCAGCCACTGGGTGAACATGAAAGTCATTTTGAGAGAACTCCACAGCCACAGTCATAGCCTAACCGTGGTGCGTTCGTCTAAAAGTTGGTATATCCAAGAGAATTCTTCCCTCTACAGCACCATCACGGTCAACCCAATGGAGAACGAAGATGTGGGCTCTGACTACTTCAAGATGTTGACAGAGAGGTCACTGGAGCTACAAAGGATGTCGTCGTTCTTCCATTTCTTGGAACAACAGAAAGATATCGTCAGTGTGCTAAAGGTATTTCACAATGGAGCACTTCAAATGGTTTCTGCCATTTTGGACGATGCAGCGCTTGTCAAACGCTTGCGAGAAGCTAAGTTTGACCTGCTGCTAACAGACCCTGCGTTCCCAGCCGGTGTCCTGTTAGCCAAATATCTCCACCTTCCCCTGGTTTACAATGTACGTTGGCTAAATGCAGGGGATGCTCACATGCAAATTGCACCCTCACCTCCATCCTATGTCCCAATGTACAATTCATTGTTTCATGACCAAATGAACTTCCTACAGCGGACGGAAAATTTCTTGCGGTATCTGTTTAGCCTTGTCCTGGAGCGATACATCATCTTGCCTATTTACAGTGAACTGCTTGAGCGCCATTTTCCACCTGGCACTGATCTTTTGTCAATGCAGCAATCTGCTGACATTTGGTTGATGAGAATGGACTTTGTTTTTGAGTTTCCAAGGCCCTCCATGCCTAACATGGTCTACATAGGCGGCTTTCAATGTCAGCCGGCACAAGCACTTCCTGCAGAGCTGGAAGAGTTTATGCAGAGCTCTGGGGAGCATGGAGTAGTCATCATGTCCTTGGGAACAGTAGTTGGCGCTCTTCCAACAGCAATCACAGAGGCCATTGCTACAGCCTTTGCTGAGATCCCTCAGAAAGTCTTGTGGAGGTACCACGGGGAACGCCCCTCGACTCTGGGAAACAACACTTTACTTCTAGAGTGGTTTTGTCAGAATGATCTACTGGGCCATCCAAAGACTCGTGCGTTTGTATCTCATGGGGGCACCAATGGTATGTACGAAGCTATTTACCATGGAGTCCCCATCTTAGCTTTGCCGCTCCTCTTTGACCAGTTTGACAACGTTCTGCGAATGCAGGTTCGAGGTGCGGCTCGAGTGCTTCAAGTCACAACACTTACACCACAAGAGTTCCTGGAAGCCCTCAAAGACGTCCTCGAGAACCCGCTGTACCGAAGCAGTGTCCGCAAACTGTCAGAGCTGCACCGAGATCAACCCTTGACTCCTCTTGAAAGCGCCACTTTTTGGATTGAGTATGTTATTAGACACAAAGGAGCAGCTCACCTTCGCCCAGAGGGGAATAACTTGCCTTGGTACTCTTATCATAGCCTAGATGTGTTGGCTTTTCTACTGACGTTCACCGTGATTGCTCTTTTGACCTCAGTATATGTCTGCAAGCTTTTGTGTTGCAGGAAGTCAATCAAAAAGAGGAAGCAGGAATGACTTGAGCTTGAACACTTGATATGTGCTTTTTGAAAAGCTGATGAAACACTGCATTAAATGTAGCAGCAAAATATTAGATTTTTTTTCATATTCAACTAGCATGTACTGCTAAAGTCATTAATGTAGCAGGGTGCTAGAAACACCAAGATCATGGGTTCTATTTCCAGAGAAAGCTTGCAATGGTCAAATGTATACCTTTGAATGCAATGTGATTTGCTTTGGATATATATGTCTACCATATGCATGAATGTAATAATATGTAAATGAAAAATCTGTGAACCTGAGTTTGTTTTATTACTATGACAACCAGTGTTTACAAAAACAACTGTAGAATGGGGGCAAAAATCTGATCTGGCCACATATTACTTGTAAATGCAATGCCAGAATATTGTTTAACAATACGTTAGGATTATCAGTACCAGATGAAATATTGTTTTGCTTTGAATGTCTGTAGTTTTGTTTTGTGTGTTGTCTAATTTTTTTTTTAATTTATGTGAAACTTTTTGTACGGTCATCTTGGCCAGGACTTCCTGGAAGAAGAGATTTCTTATTATCTCAATGGGACCTTCCTGGAAAAATAAAGAATTAATAAATAAATAAATATCAACAAATATATTTTTAATTTTATGTTTACAACTAAACAAACTCACTTAAACTGAAAAATAAAGTATAGCCATCTTTGTACATTTTTGTGCATTAAATTCTTACAAACTGCTATATGCTGTAAATCCTCAAACCTTTATATGTTCTTTAATCAATGTAATCTAGTGCCTGTATAGAAGCTAACAACATATATTTCCATGTCAGCCTTGATATTGTTCCCTCTCCCACTGTGAATGTGTTTTAAATCATCATTAAAGGTTCAATCGGCAACTTCTTTGCTTGTTTCAGTTCTAATCCACTTCCTGGTATTTCTTATCTCAGGTCATGAATTCTTTCCTGCTTTCATTCATTTACCACATGTTCACATCTGCAGAATAAAAGCCTCCACAGTTAGGAATCAGCAGCATTCCTAACACTCTTAACAAACAGGTACAGTATGTTTAAAAATGAGTCATGTTTTAATCAATTTAATTTAAGTATGTAAGGTATGCATCACAAAACCAAAATTTCCCTAGGATTACTTTGTTCCTAAATACACACTGGCATTTAAAACTTCTATTGTTAGGGAACTTTGCTTTTACATTGTTTAGATACACCATTCGAAATTCCAGTGCAGGCCAGAAAGCTAGAGCAGGGGGGCACGGGGTAGAGGGGTGTCACAGGGGACATGGAAACGACTATAAGGGTGTTACAGCTTGTCTCTCAGTGGCCCTTCCGTCTGAAAGAACAGCCTGGACTCTCTCATATCTTTGCCTCACATAATAGCCAGCAGGCAGGAGGGTGTTTTTGTTCTGAAGGAGAAAGGCTTCAGGATGTTGCTGCTCAAAAGCAGTAGAAGTGGCTTCCTGCTGGGGGAAATGATCAAAAAGCCAGACAAGCCCCTGGTTGGACACGGCAGAACTTTCCACTCTAATGCATACACAGGTTCATGCACATGTGCTGGAGCTAGACATGCAGAAGACGCTCTCCAGACCTGTACGAGGTGAGAATATTTGTCTTTTTAATCAATATAAGCATAGGTTCTGGAACAACCAGTTTGTTCTCTGTTAATTGTTGTGGAGTCTTATGACAGACATTTATTTTATAGTGAAACGGTATTGTGTGACATTTCTGTGTTCTGCTCAGGTTGCTTAACCATTGTCTGAGGTGATTGGGAGGAGTAGTTTGATTCAACATGTATAATGAACATTTTGAAGATTCAAATGTCATGGACAAGTCACAACCATAGAAACCATGCTTCTGAGTAAGTCACCATTCATCTGCATAATATATATAAAAAAACAACTAGAGATGAACAGTATTAAATTTTTGTCTGATATTGACTAGCCAGTCATTTTTTCATGTTATGTTCAATATTTAAATTTAGTACAGTTTTGTCTGAATAAATAATAATAAAAAAACACTAATTAATTTTAAGTGAATTTAAACATTACAACATTTAAAAATAAAAAAAGACAGGTGTAGTAAGATTTTTCTCATGTTAAAGTCAATTTTATTGCATTTATTTGCTGCATTTATTTGATTAAAATACAGTAATGTATTCCTGTGATGGCAAAGCTAAATTTTCAGCATCATTACTCCAGTCTTCAGTGTCACATGATTGTAATATGCTGATTTGCTGCTCAAAAAACATTTCTTTTTCTATATATATATATATATTTAATTTTATTAAATTTATGTTATCAATCTTAAAAACAGCTGTTCTGCTTAATCAGTTTGGGTAAACCTGATTTTCTATTTGAAATAGAAAACTTATAGAAATAGAAAAGCCTTAAATGACACTTTGGATCATTTTAATGTGCCTTTGCTCAATAAAAAAGTATTGATTTCTTAAAATAAAAAAGTCTTTCTTACCCCAAATGGTAGTGTATATTTTAAATGTTATGTTTAGTAAATTAAATTGATTTTTTTTGTGTGTTTTTTAAAGATTCACTTTGTGTGTGTTAGATGATAGCAAAAGTAATCTAAATGTAAAAATATATTTAAAAATTAGCATATACAGCTAAATATCCAGTATAACCAATATATGCCCAATCCTAATTCATACCAATAAATGTATTAAAAAGAAAAAAAAAATAGTTTAATATCTTGTGAATGCCAATATGGAACCGATATATTGTGCATTTAACTATCTTTAAAATTCTTAAAAAAAAAAAATAAAAAAAAAAATCTTCTAATTTTCCACAGACCTGACCAATGGGAGCTGNTAAAAAAAAAAAAAAATAAATAAAATCTTCTAATTTTCCACAGACCTGACCAATGGGAGCTGCCAAATCCCTCTGGCAAATGACAGAGTAGGTCTGACATACATCTACAGCCTTGCCTTCTCTATTGGACTCCCAGCTAACCTGCTCTCCCTCTGGGGACTGTACCAGTTAGGACGGTCAGGAGGAGGTGGATGCCAGCTGGTCTATATCCTAAACTTACTGCTTTCAGATCTTCTCCAGCTACTCACCTTGCCACTGTGGATCCTCTACCTGCAAGGAGACCACCACTGGCCTTACGGGTCTGTGACCTGCCAGCTAGTGGGCTACGTTTTCTACGTTAACCTCTATGCCAGTGTCATTTTTCTGTGCCTCATCGCCCTGGACCGCTGTCTGGCGATCGTGTACCCTCTCAGCAGCCGTGGGGTACGGAAAGTGCGGGTGGCAGCATTTTCTGGTGTAGTAGTATGGACTTTGATATTTCTGTTCTGCCTGACTGGCCTCTACCCATCTGTGTTCGAGCCCCAGAGAGAGCTGTGTCTGGAGCAGTACCCTGTGAGCACCAGATATGCTTACTTTAAAATTGCCACAGTCGCTTTAGGGTTTCTGATGCCCTGCTCTATTCTAGGGTAAGTGAAATGCATGTTTGTTCATGTGTGGGTGTCAATAGAATAGTTCTCTTTTTAGCCCAAATCTGATCATTTATTTTAAAATGCAGTAAATATGTGCATTACACCTCTTCTACAATGAGCATGTTAAATTTCTAAAATAAAATAAAAAATGGTATGGTCCAGAGGTCAATGTCAGGGTAATGCTAGACACACATTACAAACACACGGACCATTGGCTGAACATCTGATACATATGGCACACTTTACTGAAAACACTTCAGGAGTTTCAAAGTCCTCATCTGATTGGTTGAATTCTACAGAATTTCCGGAAGACGTGTGTGTCACATTTATTAATGGTCCACCTGGAAACAAAGATGCCATGGCGCCAAATCGCCTCATGGAAGAGCAAAGCTGCCATGTTTACAACTCTGACAGTGAGCGCTTATCGGGATCAACTAACACTAGATTAGTATGTGAAATATGTAAAGTTCACGGCATAGACTCTTTAAAATATGTCCAAGAGGTTTACACACTGTCTGTTATTGTGGGGACATTTCCACACCCATAAACATAACGTGGCACAAAACGAAATGTGATTGGTTGCTTTACCTGTCAGTCATATGGCCTCTTGGGCGGTCCTTGGCCATTCAAAGGAGCCAAGGTTCCCAGACCTTCTGCCGTCAGTTTAAGGTCTGGCGATGTAACTGTCCTCATGTCATAATGAAAAAGAAAAATACATATGTTACCATTAAAAGAATGAAAAAAGAATGGGAAATTTGTATCGCATAGTTTATTTTATTATTACTTCTTAGAAATGTAAATTAAAAATAAAATAAATTGTAAGCCAAATCAATGTGGTGCAACCAATATGCAGAATAAAAACATAAAACAGGAAGTGATATCACAGGGAGGGCATCTGGAGTTTCTTCACAGGGAGTTTTTTTGGGGGGTTTTTTAAGACAAAATAGGGTTAGTTTAGGTTGTAAAAGGATTCCTTAATGCAGTGATATAAATGTATAAATAATTATTATTTTTTAAATCTACCTTTGATATTTTTTTTTTACTTTTATTGTTAATTTTATTACTTAATTATGTTTTATGATTTTTTTTTTTTTTTTTGAATTACCATTAAACTTGCTTTGCCTTTCCTTTTGGAACATTTGGAACATTTAAAAACATTTTAAATGGTTTTAAAAATAAGAAATGCACATGTATGTATTCACGGTGTAAAAAATATAATTCATGTTTTATTTATGTATTTGTTATATATATTTTATGTATGTTTAAATTTTTCTTGAATATGGTATAAAAAGGTTAAAAAACCCTATGAAACCAACATGAATACTGAGAGTATGAGTACATTTCTAAGAACTTGGCAAGTGTGATTTAAAATCTTTATTATCTCAGACACTCTTGTTTGTCATTGACTCCACCTGCATTGTTTACCTTACAAAAAACACTTTACCAACCCGTGTTTATTGGCACGTTAGAAACATGTTGTCTCAGCACACAGGCCTAGGAATGAATTAGCATGCCATCAACAATGCCACGGCACAGATGACAAACACAGATACAGCATCTATCTCTTTAAAGGAATGTTACTGTAAATACTATCGTAACTATATCATTCGTAACCTTTTGGCCTTTCTTTCCTCTCATTCACATTCAGGTACACCTCTGCTCGAATTGGGCTGACTCTACGAAACTCCCCATCTGTCGCGGATCACGAACGCCGCAGGATTGTCGCAACCCTGGTTGTCATCACTGTCATCTTCATTGTCATTTTTGGTCCCTATCATCTGGTGGTCGGCTACAGATTTGTCACCCTGCTTCTCACAGAGAGTGAAAAAAACCAGTGTTCGGTAGAAGTTTCTCTCTACCTTTACTATCGAATCTGCTACGGGCTCACCAGCCTCAACACCCTTCTAGACCCTCTTTTCTACATCTTTCTTTGTAACGATGCCCGTCAAGAGCTTCGCAGATCTCTTCTCTGCCCGTGCCGGGGTCATAGGGTGCACCAGGGATCACAAATAACATCTTTTCCCAAAGGTCGCCACAACCGCAGTGCAGATGTGTAGCTGTCTCATACAGATGCTAATCGGAGTTGGAGTTTTTGAAAACATGACGTGAAAATGTCTTATCAGACTGAGATTTGACAAATTACCTGTCGCCACTATGACAACGTCTGTGATGTCATTAAGACACGGCTGGTATGAGGCAGTGGCACGTCCTCTGGGTCACTGTCAGTAGTAACTACACGTGTCAGAGCTACGTCTTCAGCAACTTCAGTCAAATGTATAGTCTCCCAGACAGCCTGAGGAGATTCTAATGCATTCTCTGTGTTGCTTTAAATACTTTATTGTTGTCTGTACTGAGTTCAGGTATAATTACACTAGTGTTCAAAAGTTTGGGGTTGTTAAGATTTTTAAAGTCTCTTATGCTCTTGTCTCTTATGCTCACCAAGCCAATAATATAATATAACATACAATAATATAGTAAAATATTGCTAAATTTCCAAACAACTATTGTCTATTTTAATATGTTTTAATTTACTTCTGTGATGGCAAAGCTGAATTTGTAGCAGCCATTACTCCATGTGTCACATGATCCTTTATATGCTGATTTGGTGCTCAAGAAACATTTTTTATTATTGTCAATGTTAAAACATTTTTGTGGAAACCACGATGGTTGGTTTTTGGGATTCTGTGATTAATGCCAGTTAAAAAGGACAGCATTTATTTGAAATAGAAATCTATTATAACAATGTAAAAGTCTTTATTTACTTGTTTCCACCATGGGATCAAAAAAAGGAAATTGCAACTTTCATCTCACATTTCATACTTTTTTCTCACAATTTATTTCTAAGAATTGTGAGATTTAAACTAGAAATTCAGAGAAAAACTGCCTGAATTGTGAGATTTAAACTTACATTTGTGAGAACAAGAATCAGAATTGTAAGATTAAAAGTTGCAATACTTTTATTTTTATTCTGTGGCTGAAACAAACAACGAACTGAAATATAAACTCAGAATTCTGAGGGGGAAAATCAGAAATGTAATATATAAAACTCAGAATTGCGGAAAAAAAAAAAAAAAAAATGTATCTTGCATTTCTGACTTTTTTCGCTTGTGAAATCTGAAAAAATTTAGAATTGTAAGATAAAAATTTGCAACTGCTTTTAATATATTTTACTCCATGGTGAAAACTGACTTCCATACTTAACTGTCACATTTGATCAGTTTAGGTGTCCTTGATTATTAAAAGCATTAAATTCTTCCTTTCAAAAAAATTATAAAAATCTTACTGACCCCAAATTTTTGAATGGTAGTATTATGTCCAACATCTGTAAAATCTATGTTATGCTCTGTTGTTTTAACAGCAACACAAGACCGTGATAAAAGTGAGAAATAAGCATATAGAACTAGTTCAGGATTATTTAAAAAAGAATAAAAAAAAGCTGCTTAAAAGCCAAAGATCCTGGATCACAGCAAGTCAGAAACCAGAGCAAAGGTCAAGCACTTCTGAAATGGTTTTAAGAATTTCCAAAACAGGTCTGACACCTCATGGAGGATATATGTAAAGGCAAGCCAGTGCATGTACATGCTGTCAGATTTTGCATTGCCATTATGAATGTAAGTAGTAACTACATGCCTAGAGTCAGACTGCATGTGCTTGCTTTGGATGCATTTATACTAGAGGGCTGAAATGTATACGTTCCAGCATACTGCAGCTATCATACATTCACCTCTGCACGAAACTAGCTATATTCAGAATGAAATAATAATGTACTGCTTACTGTGCAGTATATGCCGCCTACTCTTTTTAAAATAGAATGTGAAGCAGTACACAGTATGAGAATGCAACAATAAACACTTATAAACAGTAGTATGCTGCATTGTTTTCATATAACTTCAATACAAAGAAGTGGTTGATACAGCTTCTGGTTCATTTGTTATCTGAAAATGAAAGCTCACATTAGGTGCAAGTACATAGTATAGTGAAGTCAATGTTTTTAGTCCCCAATTAATAGAGGGAATTTTACAATAAAAATGCACATATTAAAAGGACTGAGACTATGTGCAATCTCATGGTGCTAACAATCTAAAATTATGTTGTTTTTCTGTGCCTCCAGAATGATTAGTCCCATGCATTTACAGCCCAAATAATTGGCTCAGAACAAAAACCTGATGAGAAACATAAGGAAGATGGCAGATTTCCAAATCAGTGTTTGCCTCTTCCTTATGTTTCTCATCAGGTTTTTGTTAAATAAGAATAATAACACTGAGTACCTGTAAAAGATGTAGACTATAATATATAATAAAAAAAAATAAATAAAAAAAAATCAATTTCAAAACACAGCTATTGAATGGCTGTCTATGGAGAAAGATGCTTTTTAGGCCCAGATGGTGTAGTTACGCAATCTACCAGAATATGACTTCCTAAAAAGAGGCCCCCTAAAAAAAGTTCATGACTTTGAACATGACTTTCATGAGGTTTGAATATAAATTTATAGTAACATTGTACATTGTCAGTTTCTTTTCAGCAGTTTCAGATTATGTATATCACACTCTGCATGACTGATGATTCTGAATAAATAAAACCTGTTAAACTGTTAGGGCAGTGAAGCCAGGGATCGCACTGCTGTGCGATCAAATATTGTATGGTTTCTTGAGAGCGAGTCAGTTTAGGGTTAATATATTGAAGTCTTGACAAGTCTGGAACTATACTTGGCCTACTAAGTTCATTATAAGATTTGAGAGAAAATAAAATAGCTCAAATACTTAAAAAGGTGTTCAGAGACACTTAATATTCAATGCTACCTACCACTTATTGCAAGACCACTTGACCACCAACAACAATTCAGCTCCTTAATTTATAGATGCACTCAATGCTGATGCTTTGGATAAAAAAGGACGTAATTCAATTTGATTTATTCCACTATAGGTTAAGATAGGCCTATTGTCTCTAGGCTACTACCATCACCACTCAATACCTCGTGAGAGCAGACGTATTGACATCGTGGCTCTACATTACCCTCTGTTGGTGGTAACATGTCACTACATATATGAGTGTGTTTACTACAGACAGTTTTGTGTTGTTTTCTTTGGCTAAGCATCACAGCTTATGTCTGACTATATTTTCCTTGCACCTGTTGGGCAGACTGACTGCGGTGTCATGCACAATGATAAATCTGCCCCAATGGGAAAGTTCTGTCATCAACCTTTTGTGTACAAACCCTTTTTGCTTGACTAATGGTTTGAGATCATTAAAATGTTTTTTTTTTCTTCGAAAATTGACATAAAGTCTCTTATGCTTAGAAATTTTCATTTATTTAATCAAAAAAGTAAAATAACATTAGTAATAAT
>SCHK01288720.1:0-23188 GCA_004124795.1 Poropuntius huangchuchieni
GAAAAGATGCTTTCACATGCTATTTTCTATATGGATTAGCAGTGTCTGCATGTAAAAGCCAAATTTCATTTGTGCAAAAAGCGTGTGAATTTTCACATTCATATAGAACTCATTAAAAATGCAGCGATGAGCGTATTTTCATAAAAACATCAGATATTCCAGACTTTTTAATATATTTTTTTTCCAAATGTGTTTCCCCAAAACGCATTCCTGAGATTCCCTACAAAACAGCAATATCTTACTAAACTAAAATCACGCTTATAGAAGGTCACTGCAAAATTTCAGAAACTCTGTATTTACAAGAAACTATATATTATAGTTACAAAAAAAAAGAAAAGAAAGGAAGATAAAAAGGTGATGTCAGCCATTTTTAAAAACCAATAAGAGGAAGCTGCAAGTTCCTTATTAAAGGGTTAGTTCATTCAAAAACGAAAATTCTGTCATCATTTCCTCACCCTCAGTTTTTCTGTATAACATTAAATGGTGAATTTGTATAATTATTTATAATCACAATCACACATTTTCTTGTTTCTATACATCAACAGTTCATGACCATGCTTGTCAAGCTCTAAAAATGAAGACCAATCCCTGCACAAAAGTCCATATGACCACTTGTATTTCTTATTTATATTTTAAAAAACCATTTGCCTTGCTTTTCAAATCAAATACGGCACCATGCAGGCATTAGGTTTGATGACTAATAATCATGTCATTGTAAAATCAAATTTGACTAACAAGAGTCATCGTGGATGCCTTGCCTTTGACATCATGTTACATTTGACCCTGATGTAGCTGGATACAAACTATGTCATTGCGATGTTCTTTCATCAGATCCACTGCTCTTAAAGGAACAGTGCAACCAAATCTACATTTACTAACTCTCATGTTGATCCAACACAGTATGCTTTTAATTTTGAATAATGTACAACAAAAACAACTGATTTGGACAATAAGAGTCTAAACACAGTAAAAAAAAAAAAAAAAAACCCAGCATTTCTGTGGGAACTATGTCTTTAAATCACTGCCATTTTTGCGCCACGGTTCCACAGCAGCAGACTAAGAGTGACACTATGAAATAAGGTAACGTCTGGCTGTCAACTGTGCACTGCTGTTGCTCATTACTGTATCTGACCACATGACCCTGGTACGATCCCTGATGCCCTACAGAGCGGGACAGTAGCTTACAAAGTCTGGCTGTCCAGCACAAGATCTGGCGAGGCAGCACAACTCAGCAGTCAGGGAGCATCTGACCCCAGCCAATGGCATGTGACACGGGTTAGATTTTCATTCATACCCTGAGCCCTGTAGAAAGGAAGCTGTTGTGCAATATGAGGAGGAGGGGAGAGAAGCCATCATTGATGGATGAAAAAGAGGAAGAAGGCATGACAGAAATGAACACCACATGACAGGAGGCCACCGTACAGGGATTACAAGTTTTTTTTTTCTCTCTCTCTCTCTCTCTCTGGAAGTCTTTTTACCATCTATAGAGTTCATCTGGTAAGTCTTTCCTTGTTGGTGCACTCGCTTATCTAATTATACTAAAAAGCAGCTGATGGCAAAATTAAGACAGTTCACAAAAAATGACATGGTTCATCCAAAAATAAAATTCTGCCCTCATGTCGTTCCAAACCTGTATGATATGACCCGTATGAAGAGATATTCAACACAGTGTACTTTTCCATACAATGAATCACTTTTTCCACATTCATCGTATTAAAAACAGCAGTATGAACATTGTGAATAAATGTCTTCTTTTGTGTTTCACAGTAATGTTGGCGAGTAGTTACATGTAACAAAACAACTAGTTACATGTAGTTACATGTAACAGATTTATTTAATTTAATGACAAAATAATGTTACACATTGTTGTCCTTGTTACAGTGTAATTATACATTTAAGTACTGAGCGATATTAATTATCTACATGTACTGTAACAGGGTGAACGAGACAAGAGACGTGCTGATCCATACGCATAGCTTTATTCACAGACATGGGGGTCAAAACATCAGCAAACAGGTATGGCACAGAGGAGACACAAGAATAATCCAAACCAGGCATGAGTCAGTCGACAGCAAATGTTATCCAGAGGGCTAGACAAGAGGGATAGTCCAGAAACACAAGCAATAGTCCAGGCGAGGTACAAACAGAGTCCGAACGGTGCGACAAGGGTTAATTCAAGAAACACAGGCAAGAATCAGAACACGAGAAAACAGGTGAGGCAAGATCATGACTAGACTATGAAAACTAGAAACTGGCTCCGGAGAGTAGCTATCGCTAGGAGAGTTATAAATATTATACAATACTCGGCACCGAAGGGCATGTGAATGGCTCTTTTATAGGTAGTGTGATTGGCTACAGCTGTGTGCAATCAGTGCAATGGATCTTGGGAAATGCAGTCCAGGGTGACGTGCAACAGTCTGTGTGGTGTGTGAGTGAATATGATGGAAGGGTGACCTGTAGTGGTAATAATAATCAGCTTCCAGATGCTCCCAAGATAGTACAATACAGGAGGGTGGTGGAGCGGAGGCGGAACAGGGGGAGGGATGGAGGGCCAGGTCCATGTGGAAGTAGAGGGACAGGGGACTCAGGCAAAGCCAGAAGAGCAGGATGCCAAGGTGGAGCAGAGAGCCAGGGAAAATAAATCATACTAAGGTTCATTAATTAACATGGGACAGTCAGATGGTCGAAATTAGACTTGGCATTAACAGAATTCAGATCAGCAGACAGTTCAATGTCAGATTCAAAAGCTACATTGGTACAGACAGATTGTTCATAACCAGGTGCATCGACTGAAACTGGACTAGTAGACTTTTCAGTGAGAGAAACAATGGCAGACAATTTACAGTCCAACTCCCCAACAGCCCAAAATCAAGAGCATTAGTGACAACTAATTAGTGAACTGGCAAACTCAGACTCATAGGTTGAAACCGGACAGACAGATAGTTCATTGACAGACACTAGGCTGACAGGAAATTCGCAATTAGGCATATTGCTTGAAATAGAACAGACAAATGGCTCATTCTCAGGCTTACTGGTCGAAACTGGACCCACGGATAACTCACGATTAAACTCATCGACTGGAAATGGACCTCATTCGCCAGTTCAGGGTGAGACAATAGTTCATAAACGGCATCCACAGCCGTGACAGGACAGGCAGAGAGATCACAGACGGCCTCCATAGCCGTGACAGGACAGGACGAGGATTGATAAGTGGATACCACTGACACCTCTAGAGGTTCTACAGCGGTTGATGCCACCTCTGGAGGTTCTCCAGCAGGAAACAGGGAGAGTTCAGTAATGGTCTCTTTTACGACAGGGTGAGAGTGCATTGCTGGGCACCACCACCATACAAGGAGCTGAAGCGAGCACCACCACTTCAGGAGGTTCTGCAGCATGTGCAGCATGTGCCGCCACCTCTGAAGAAGCTGCAACAGGCACCATCGCTTCGGGGAATACAATAGCGAACGCTACTACCTCAGGAGGATCTACAGCGTCCGCCGCCACCTCTGGAGAAGCTGCAGCAAGTGCCATCACCTTGGGGAACACAGCAGCGTGTGCCACTACATCACCGTCAGCCGCCACCTCTGGAGACATCGCAGTGGCCATCACCACCTTGGGCAGTTCTGTGGTGGTGTTCGCAGCCCAAACGCAACATAAAGCGATCCCCATCATAGGAAGTGCTTCAGACAAGGGAATTAGTTCAGGAACAGGAGGGTTAGAGTGAGTGGGTTTTGGGGATACTAGCTGTGCGTGCAGACACCAGCGGTGCATCCCTCATACTAGATGCCAGAGTGGGATACCGAAACAATGACCCTGAAGATCTGAGTGCAAAAGACAGGATGCGACAAGACTCTGGCGATCAGCTGAGACGTGACGAGACTCTGGGAGACCAGCTGAGATGTGACGAGACTCTGGGAGATCAACTGTGACTTGACTCATGAAGATCAACTGTGACTTGACTTGACTCATGAAGATCAACTGTGACATGACTCATGAAGTTTAACCACGGCTTGACTTGACTCATGAAGATCAACTGTGACATGACTCATGAAGTTTAACTGTGGCTTGACTTGACTCATGAAGATAAACTGTGACATGACTCATGAAGTTTAACTGTGGCTTGACTCATGAAGATCAGCTGTGACTTGACTTGACTCGACACGACTCATGAAGATCAGCTGTGACTTGACTCATAAATGGCAACTGAGACATGATGGTGCATTGTTGTGGCTGCCATTTTGTGAACATTGCCATTATATGAGGGGCTCTGGTGCGTCCGCCATTTCAGTCACATATGCAGTGTCGCATTCCTCCTCTGCGACACCCACAGTAAATGAAGAGCCAACACACAGCAAAGCATAATTCATAAAATGACAGAGTGATGAACGTGGACCCTCGCGTCTAAGCTTAGACATCAGCGGTTGATTAACACCTTCGCAAAAAAAACTCTATCAGCAAACAGTCCAGTAAATCAGAGTAATAAGCAATGGATAAATACTCTTGAATATAGTCCTCGAGCGATTGCACTTGCAATACGAGGGTTAATCCAAGAAACACAGGCAAGAATCAGAACATGAGAAAACAGGCCAGGCAAGATTATGACCAGACTATGAAAACTAGAAACTGGCTCAGTAGAGTAGCTATCGCTAGGAGATTGATAAACGCTATACAATACTCGGCACGGAAGGGCATGTGAATGGCTGTTTTATAGGCAGTGCATGCAATCAGTGATGTTTTATTTCCTATTTGGGTTTATGTATACGTTTTATTTTTTAAGATAGAACTGGTTTTTTTTTTTTCAGAAGCATTGTTAGTGCCAGTGTTTCCTGTCATAGCTATGCAAAGATTTGATTTCAAAAACAGTATCATAACTATTAAACTAAATCTTAAGATTTTAAACATTTATTTAACCTCAGAATGATCTCAAAGTAAAAAGAGATGCTTAAATCTGATTTTGTGGTGGTTGTGCTTTAAAATGAAATGATTATAATCTTAATTCAACTGATGAAGAATTTGGAAAGTCTGATGGTAATCAATGTTGAGTACTACTGTAAGGTTAATCCTGCCTGATTTAAATGTTTCAAAATGATTAACAGTTTAAAACATTCATTAGAAAAAAACTAAACAAAAAAACAATCACATGCAATCAGTTATATTACATAGTTAAATATGTTAAGTAAGTTAAATAGGGTAACTTGTAATCTGTATAAACTATTACATTTCTAAAGTAACCTTTCAACACTGTTTCACAGTCAGGTGGGTTCTGAACATCATGAGGGCAAGTACATGACAGAATTTTTAGTAACATTTTAGATTAGAGAAGACATATTCACTATATTCATCTCAATAAACTCCTAATTTGCTGCTTACTGATTGTACGTAAGGTAATTGTTGTAGGACTTCGGTTTAGGTATTGGGTAGGATTACAGAATAGAATCTAGAATGCGTTAACATGATCTTTATAAGTACTAATAAACAGCCAATATGCTAGTAATATGCATGCTAATAAGAAACTAGTTAATAGTGAATAGTGTTCCCTAATCTAAAGTGTTACAGAATTTTTGGATGAACTATCCCTTTAATGGCTGCTCCAGTGACAGCTCTACAAAAGCTCAATCTGTGATTTCGAGCTTCTCACTCTCCTTTATTTGAAGATCCTCTACAACTCGGCACACAGCAAGATTTTGAGTGTGTCCTTTTGTTTCGAGTAGCTTAAGAGTAAGACTGTTGCCTAGCGACTACCCTGCATTACAGCATTACAACACATACTTCAGGGTAAGTGTGTGCGTGTTTTTTGTGTGTGAATCAGCTGAGAGCCTGTTTTCCAGTGCAGGGGATATCCTAAGGGTTAATCTCTAGAGAAAACATCATCCCCCTCAACACATTTATGGATGCCAGGCTCTGGGACAGTAAAACACATCCCAAAGGGAAGCACTAATCCATTGCTAAAATGATCTGTTGGAGCTTTTGGCCGTGTGAGATGAAACACATTGAATGACATACACACCCTGTAGCAGGTGCCTTTGGGATCAAGTATTGGCAGTAAACTCTGCACATTAAAGGGGTCATATGATGAGATTTCAAGTTTTTCTTTCTCATTGGAGTGTTACAAGCTGTTATTGCATAGATAAGATCCCTAAAGTTGCAAAGACTAAAATTTCAAACCCAAAGAGATATTCTTTCTAAAAGTTAAGACTCGACCACACCTTCCTAAAACGACTCGTTTAAACACACCTTCCAAAGAGGACACAACTAGAAATCAGTGGTTAAGTTGTATTTACAACATTGTTCCAGAACAGTTCAACCCAAATATTCAGATGTGTGCAGCACATTTTATGGAGTACTGTTTTCTGAACCTGACAGAGTAGCCTACAATGCCATCTGTGTGCAAAGGCTGTTATAAGTCATTATAATCAGTAATTATGGCCCCACTGGATGCAACAAATGCCTCGTTTGTAATGAGTTTTATTATTTTTGTGTCATCGCGCCAGGACATGGCATCACAACACGGAAAGGGGCGTAACATTTCCATCATATGCCTGAGGTATTCATTCAATCACAACGCACTGGATAGCTGGCCAATCAGAGCACACCTCGCTTTTCAGAATGAGGAGCTTTGTAAAAATCAACACTTTTCAGAAAGGCGGAGCTTAGAGAAGCAACAATAATGTACAGTATGTGGAAAATAATGTGTTTTTTGAACCTTAAACTGCATAAACACACTGCATTACACCAAATACACAAAATAATGTTCTTTCTAGCAATGTCATATGACCCCTTTAATATTTGATGTATTTTTACTAAATGCTATATGACTTTTCTTCACAGACAAAATCTATCTATCTATCTATCTATCTATCTATCTATCAGATTTTAAACATAAGAATGGGGTTAGCAAGATTTTATTGTTTTTGAAACAAGTTTCTTATGCTCACTAAAGTTGTATTTATTTACAGTAATATTGTGAATTTTAGTGTTAATGTCATGTTTTTTGTTACATTTTTAAAATACGATTTATTCCCGTGATGGCAAAGCCATTACTTCAGACTTCACATGATACTTAAGAAATTATTTTAATGTTGATTTAGTGCTCAAGAAACATTTCTTATTATTATCAGTGTTGAAGACAGTTGTGCTGCCTAATATTTTTCATGGAAACCATGATACATTTTTTCAGGATTCTTCAATGAATAGAAAGTTCCAAAAATATAGGAATGTCTTTACTGTCATTTTAATCATCCTTCCTGAATAAAAGTTAATTTCTTAAAACAAATCTTACTAACCTCAAACTTGGTAGAATGGTATAGTGTATATACAATTATAACAAAATTAATAAAAATATAAATTTCAAGCTATTTCCTTACTTTCTGACCAATGAAGTTTCTTATGCTTCTTGTCACAAAGTTCTGGTTTAAGTGCAAGTCTTTGGGCTCTAAAGAGTTAAATGTGATGCTAAAGCATTGAAACACGAGAGCTGATGAGGAAGAGGAAAGCGAGAGAGGGCATGAGGGGAATTTCAGGGAACCAGGGTGAATAGTCGGAGAACAGTCTTTCTCCGTTTCTCTCGTCTCAACGCAGACTTTCAGATGCTGAACTCCACGGAAGTGACAGCTCTGTTCCTCAGCAGCCATTAACAGCGTCGCTGGACTGACACTGCAACGGCTGCAATACGCCACCCGGCACAATGTGACCACAAAAGGGATTGGTGTCACTTTCTTGGCGCTCAAACTACTTTGAAGACCCCATTTCCTTCGCAAAGCTGAATCAGCCCAGAAAAATGCAACACGGCTGAGTCATACTTCCTTCTGGATATGACAGCGCTTCCTCCACAAACTGATCTGTCCTCCCTCCCCTCCCCACATTTTAAAAAACGTTAAAGGGACGGAACATGGAAGAAGTGAGAAGGCAATGAGTCCACTCTGGTCTCAAACGTAATAAACCTACATGGAAATATAAGACAGGCAAGCTCAAAATAAATGACTCAGAATGCATGTGATATATATGGCCTTGATTTAAATCTGTTTAAATATTATACAGCATTTTTTTCCTTTTCTATTTTTTTAAGGAAATTAATCATTTTATTCAGCAAAGGTGTATGATTCTGATCAAAAGTAACAGTACAGAAAATTTTCTAGTTCTATTTTTTATTTCTTTTGAGCTTTCTATTCATCCTGAAATCCTGAAAAACATGTATCACAGTTTCCACAAAAATATTAAGCAGCACAAGGTTTTTCAACAATGAAAATGAGAAATTTCAAAAGATTTCAGAAGGATCTGAAGACTGGAGTAATGGCTGCTAAAAAAATTAACTTCGCCATTACAGGAACACATTATACTATACAACACACACATATATAAAATAGAAAACAGTTGTTATAAATTGCAATAATATTTCACAATATTACTGTTTTAACTGTATTTTGATCAATGAAATTGCTACCTTGGTGAGCATAAGACATTTTTCTCAAATCATACATAAATCTTAACTTCTAAACAGTAGTGTATAATATACACATTTATAAGGAGTAATTTATTAGCTTTAATTTTGCATTATTGATTTTTTAAATCATTTCTACATTTACTACTACTTCATTATTTTTATTTTGCAATTATACATTTATATTAAAATACATTTGATTCATTTATATATTACAAATACATATTTCATGTTAAAATAAATATATAACAAAAAATAACACAATCTGTCCATATGTGATAGCCAGTGCAAGGGAAATTCCAGAGACTGATGAAAAACCTGTTGCACTTCTGCAAATACAGCATCAAGCATGGCTGCTGAACTATGAATAATCATTTAGGTGATTTGAGTAACCGATTAAATGTAATACAGAACAAAGAAGGGAAAGTTTTGCTAACAACACATATGTCACACGAGTAAACAAACACAGTCCCCATACGACTAACAAACACACACCCTGGTCAAATGGTACGTCATTTCTACAGGTGTCACTTGCTAGAAGCAGGATCTTTCCTCTCTGCTTTGTTGACACATAACAGCACAGCCATAAAAGACAACGACAATCGTCAGATGAATGACGCCGACATAGGGGATCAACCTCTGCAGGACTGTCCCAATGATGTCATTACCAGCTTGCACCCTCAAACACAGACTGATTACTTAATGATGCAGATAGAAAACATTTACTTTTCCACTGACACAAGCACGCAGGGTCACAGGTTCTGGGACCATCATAAACTAAAGTCATAAAAGAATTCAGTCCTTTCAGTGTAAGACCTAAAGCTTTCGTTTTCCTTGAACTCTATTCAGGGGGTATTCTAGACGGAGTGAAAAACGACGTGACTCACTGAGGGAGCAAATGGTAGTAGGAAGAGAGCGGACAAATATGGGCTCTGCACTCTACTTCACTGAAGACAGATCCGCCAGGGCTGGACGAAAGCGTGTGGACCGAATCGAGAGCGGTTGAGACCACACTGGAACCCACAAGGACCCTGAAGGTGTTCTGTCAGCATGCCAACATTGCCATGCTGATTCATACACCACAAACCCTCCTACAAGCCCCAGCATTTAACTCGTGGCGGCAGCCGTCACCATACAGATCCGATTCCTCACAGCTAACACATCAACCAGACAAACATAACAAATCTTTAGACTGTTCCTAAACATCTACTTGTATTTACAGTTTGATTATGAGCTGAAATTGCACAAGTGACACAAATGCTTAAGTTGCTCTTGAATAAAAAATGTTCCAAAAGGGCTTTCGCAGAGAATGACATAAAGAACAATTTTGGGTTTCTCAAAGAACATTTCAGAGAACAGTTGTCAAAATACCTATTTTTTTCTAATTCTGAAGAACATTCTAATAATCTAAAGAAGCTTATTCCACTATAAAGTGGAATGGAAATGTTCCATGGATTTTTTCAAGGTTCTTCATTTATTTGTAAGAGTGTTGTAAGTTCTCATATCCTTATTAAATTACAATATCTTTGTGAATGTCCTTTAAACTAAAATTACAATGTTATCATATTTTACTACAGCTGTTGGGTTAAAAAAAAAAGATTTTAAACATAAGAAGGAACTGTGTTCTCAGTACAAGGGAGTTTTCTAAATGTCAGGTTGAGAAAGTTGTCACACGTGTTTTAGATGTTATAAATTTGTACAGTTTATCAATTACATTAATAGACATATTTGTTGGGCAAAATAATTGTTTTAGATTTCTGCATGTTATATTTCTAAATAAAAAAATAAAAACTAATGGACTGCTTAAAGACAAGTTTTCTGGACAATACCAATGGAAACGTTCAAGAACACTTTTTTTTGCAACAAAGACTTTAGAACGTGCTTTTATACACAAATTCACTTAAAAAAATTAACATACGCATCGAGCAAAATAAGTGAAAACTAACTCCAGTATCCCTTCATTATTCTCCGAATACGAGTGCCACAAAAGTAACTGAACTATCGATGTTACCAGAGAGTCAATATAGGCTACTAATAGTATAAAGCTGTCATAAACAAATCTCCATCTTTTACAGCACTTTAAGTGTGAGTTTCTTGAAAATATTTCTTCTGGTTAAGCTTGACCATCCTTGACCATCCAAACTTCCTGTCGGTTTACTCATGGATGATGAATGACACATCGAAGATATGATACATAAAATACGTTAAAATATATATAGTTTATATTGTTTAAAATGTTGTTATATCATTGTTTAATGTAAAAGATGATAATTAATGTACTAACGTACTCTGCATCATTCTTAATTTGATCCAAACAATTAAATTGCAATATCATTGCGATGAATAAGAATCCAAATGTCCTCAAAGCCAATTCGCATGTTGCTAGTTGTTTGTACAGCTGTCTAAATTGAGTTGGAGTTGTAAACACCGCCATCGCGTGGTTTTTATGTCGACAAACCACAATGTGCTCTTTACAGTGTCTGAAAGGCGAATAGCCTACTCAATTGAAATACCTTTTAACTTATTCTTCTTTTACTTCTCCAGAGAATTCTGCCTTTAATCCAGTAGCCTACAAACCGTTCAATGACATCCATTCAAACTCTTTTTCAAGTTCAAATACGGAAGCCGCGTTGTGTTGATTGACAAAAGCCCAGAGAAAAGAAAGCGCGTTCCGAGTACCATGACAACGGCAATCAAACATACAAAAATCTCGTAAGCATTGGTATTTACTTAAATAAATGTTAATTTAGTATGAATTATTTTGCAATTAGTTTGATCTTGAACTTGAAGGTGTTTCAAACCTTAAAACTTTGTTAAACACATTTTAAATGTTAGCCATTAGTTTAAATTAGTAATGCATAACCCGTATCCCTAGCTAGCGGCAAAGATCATTACAATCCGTTTTGGTTTATTATAATATGTGCACTTTGACATAATAGCGGAAATACAATCTGATGCCACACATGAGTAAGATCATCAGCATGAACACTAACGCAACTGGTATTTGGGGGAATTTTGTGCTTAGCCATAATAACGGAGAAGTCCATTTCCGAAGTCAGGGATGTAACTTAGGTCATTCTGCTTTAAAGATGCATATTTACACAGTAAAAACACAGTAACAATTTACCTTGACATAGGTTTATGAAGCATACCATTGCTTGATTGACCAGTAATTAATATGGTATCTAGTTTGGAATATTTTTGACATTTTGTAGGCTATTACTGATAATATTAAGCAGCCACACAGTCTCTATTATTAACAATAACCGTAGTGAGTAGGCTACAGAATTATGACGAGAACTGATACAATGGTTTGCAAAAGTAGATTAAATAGCCTATAGCCTAATAAATTATAATTAGGCAATCAAATGAATAATAACCGATTATCTTTCATGAATACTAGATTGTCTACAGTAAATTTGGCATAGTCTCTTATGCAGCTATGAGGTCTTTATTTGTCATAGGGAAGCTTGCAAGTGCAGCCGTTTCATTTAGTGAGATTTGGTTTAGTCACTTAGTTTAGTCAATAAACTCCGTTTCCGCTGGTCCCGCGGCACTCGACTGAAACACTGATGATTAATACACGGTGAGTCAAACGCGCAGTGGACTATTTATGTCCCATATATATAGAGTCACGAACTGTTCACTCTCAGTGCAGTGCAGGTCACTGCTTTACTCCACTTCTAGGCACAAACAGACACTGCTTTTTTATTCCATTTTTTTTTTAATTTCATTTTTTCAAACTATTCCTTACAATAACGCGTAGAGGTAATTGATCTGTACAGGAGGGTAACACCACAAGGGTCGATATCATGAACTAGAACAGGAGGTTGCTGTATTAATTGAATTGTAAATCAGTTTGGGTAAAAGCGTCAGTTAAATGACTGTAATGAATAGCATCCAATACAAAAAAAATCCCACAAATGTAGAAGGAAAAACTTAAAAGTATATAGTAGCTTATTATATTCAACAGCTTTTAACGTAGGCTATGTCAGACACTGTTTATTTTGATGGGGCAAAGTTAAACAATATTAACCGCCATTCATGTTTTTCAGAAAATGATTCATCGTTGACACACAGCCTCGAATAAGAGACAGTGTTAAATTTACTCCACTTCCTACAATAATTTAACGATGTTTTCCTGTGGTCGGATGACTAGACCTAAGAAAACTTCCAGAATTCACTCCCACATATTGATATTTTCCTTTTATCTTAAATAATCTCCTGCGTTCTCCATTCAGCTGTGAATCAGCGCGAGTAAACACAAGCATGTTTAACATGCGGTATGAATCATAAGCGTGACTAACGTGACAGGAAAACTTTTCAGTTTCAAACTCGGCTGAAATCAGTCTTACAAGTCTCACGACTGACATCTATTGCCCATTTGGTGTATTGCACAGCTTTACTAAGAAAAAAAAGTGCAGTATTAGACAGCAAGAACACAATACCCACACTTAGGATATTTTCAGAGGCGAATACTTCCTGCCATATTGCTTACTGAACAGCCTACTATTGATTAAAATTATATGCATATTATTATATACCTATTATATGTCACATAATCTTATTACATTGCATATTTAATTCAGCAAGCATTATTTTTATTATTCAAATTATGATTGCTTTTCTACACTTTAGACATTAAATATTTGCTTGGTAAGATTGTGTCTAAAGATCATTAGACATGCTTTTAGGGTTGGAAGCCTGTTTGAAATATTTGTTTAGTAACTTACAAAAACACTGTCTGTCATACTGTGGAAAATATACATACTGCAGACATAGTAAGCATAATATAGTAGCATATTATTCTGAACAATGGCCCAACAGTTAATTATGCTTCAGTTTTTAAATATTATAATGCAATAATTCTTGCAATATTTTTGACATTATTTTATATTAATTATATATTTTTTCTCAAATCAGTTTATACAGTCTTAATAATTCAATCTTTAATATTCAAAATTGCATTATTCTAATTGTGCATTTAGAATCAATCATTTACATATACACAAAAGGGCTTAAAAATGAGAATTTCAGAAAAACTCAATGGGTAAAACAGGGTTCCCAGCCTTTGCGTGTGCAGCTTTGAAATTAGGATGTATGCAGGAGGAAGCATCACCATGACGACAAGGGTTATCTTTGTTCACCATGTGTTTCCTGTCTAAGTGAGGTGTTTAGTGCAGGGGATATAACAGATCTACTAAAGCTAACACTCAAGAGGTGCCACTTCATTGTTTAATGTGCTCATGTTAAGTGTGGAGTTTGTTGGGCTGCCACTATGGTGCTGTGATTCTGGGGTTTAGGATAGAGTGATGGCAGAGATATGGTCAGAGGTCTGGACATTGTACCTCATATTGGCATTTGGTACTCCAGACCCCTCACCACCACCCCAAGAGAAACTCCTTGACTTCAGAAGAGTCTTCTTGGGTTTGGATAAATGCAACGCCTGCATTGGAACATCCATTTGCAAGAAGTTTTTCAAGGATGAAATAAGGTAAACTATAGGATATTTACAATTAATGCAGAGAAAAATATTTTCTTTTTGTCCTTACGGATAAGTTTTAAAGATATTCATACTAGGATCTGGAACAAGGTATCCAAATATCTAAAGATGTTCTGTTTTTTCCGTATGCATATCTTCACTGACCTACTGTAATATACTATATTCAGATATACATTCAGGCTTAAATAAATTTATGCTTGTATATATAACACTATTCAAATAAGAAAATTGCATGCTATCTGAAAATAAAACATCAATAGAAAGCTGCTTTTTTCTTCAAAATGTGCAGCTCACAATATCTAATCACTGATCTGAGTGAGCATGAGCAATGAAAGCAAAAACAGGAATCTAACATGGACACTGATTATTTCACCGCAGGTTTGAAAGACGGCTGACTGCTCAGTCTAATCTCTCTTCAGCAGATGTGCGCTCATATGAGGGAAACTATACAGACAGCACAGCGGGCTGGAGACCTGTGGTGCTGTCCTACGTGATGTCTCCTCACCTGCACCAGATATCAGACAATAGCATTTGCACCTCAGCAGGCAAAGGGAAATCCTGCAGCATTGAAGCTGTCCTCAGGGCCACTTCACGCTTCCAGAGTTGGGTCCGCTCCAACCTACTGCTTCCCAGCATGGTGAAGGTCTGCATTCGGTCTCTGTATTCTGATGTCTATTTGAGGTCAGCAGTGGCTCAGGATGTAAGGTCTGAACAATTAAATTTCAAAGGGTTATTAATTTGAAAACTAGAAGGTGCTAATTTAGCACTTACAATGTGGCAAATTATTTCTCGATTAAGATGAAGGCAAAAAGTCAATTTCTTCCTTTGTAGCCCATCTTTAAACAGGTTATGTTTAAGGGTGTTTCTTCAACTTTGGGCACTTTTATGTTTATGTTCCATTTCTAAATTACAGTAATTTTCCTCCTCAACATTAAATAAAGTTCAAAATGAACGAACCCACAGTTGAAGAATCACTATACATCACATTTGAAAACTTAAGCCAAAACTCCTTTTCTAGGGTCTGGTCACCCCGATGCTGCGCTGTCCATCTCAGAGGCTGCTGGACCGCATCGTGCGACGTTACTTTGAAGTGACTGATGTGGGAAGCGTGCAGATGAAGCACTTCAGTGAAAAGGACAAACTGAGACTTCTTTATACCCTGGCTGTCAATCAACAACCTCTCATACTGCAGGTATAACAATAAGTGGTTGTGGCTAGAAGGGATACAGCTACAGCCGGAAACTAACAATACATTGTCTATATATTAGATTGTGTTTTAGCATCTACACCTACCCCAACCCTATACCTACCCCTTACAATAATGCAAAAACAGTAAATATAGTTGTACAGTGTGAGAGAAATTATGCTATATTGATGTGCGCATGCCTAGTAGCTGCAGCTGTATGTCTCCCTTCTAGCCCTTCTAATATAAGTGAATATTGCACATTGTGCTGTAATTGAGCATAGGTAGCAACATCAAGGTCATAGGTTCGATTCCCTGGGCATGAACTCAGCCATAACCATGTCTTGAACATCAGGGGGCACAATTTGATTTATAAAGTGAAAACAAACCAAATGGTAAAAGAAATTCTAAGTGTAATTCTAGTTAGGAAGTATCATTTTGAACCATTTGCAAATAATATTGTAAAATATGCAAACATTAACCCTGTTGAAAAAACCAACATATGCTGGTTTTAAAGGTATGTTTTGAAGGTGGGATGCTGGTCCTTTTGATGGTTTATGCTGGTCCTTTGCTGGTTTATGCTGGTCCTTTGCTAGTTTAAGCTGGTTCTTTGCTGGAAAACATACCTAACCAGCATATTTAGTTTTTTTCAACAGGGAACGTTTCTTTCCTCGTCAACATTCAGTTAGGAATCACGAATCACGGAAATGATAAGCAAATTATTTAAATTTTCTATTTAGAACGGCCATGTGTGAGAAAAAATTAAAGTAGTTTCACATTTCTATTATAAAACATTTGTCAAATATTAAATGTTTCCCTACAATCTTACCTCGCTTTCTGTTCTGTTAAACTAGTCTGTCGGACGGAACTCGCGCTTTACTTCTGTGCAGTAAACCCCGCCTACTCTAATTTGATTGGCCATCTCAGTCATTTTGACATTGACCAGCGCTTTTAGACCCCTGGGGCAGAGCTTTTAAACCTTGCCATCACTGATCAAAATAAAAATGCAATGTAAATCAATAAAAGCGTACCACCATAATTGCAAACATTGTTATTTTAATTTATTAATTAATTCTTATTGATTAAATCTTATTAATAAAAACTTAGACCGCGAGACATAAACTCGAAAAATTATTTTTTTTAACACTCCGTGGAGGAAACGACCTTCCACATCAATGCTAGCTCTATATATAAAGAACACGATATTGTACACACTGGCATTGCCTGCTCGAGCTCCCTCGCTTCCTGTTTTTAGCCCTACTTTTGACTTTTCTGCCTACAGATGTTTCCAGGAACGGAGGGTTGGCCCTTCCTCCGCTACCATGGCTCCTGTGGAAGGATGATGGTCTGGGCAGGGAGCAAACCCCTCAGGAGCCTGTTTTCCTCTCCGCTGGAGCGCCGCGCAGACACTGCCTACCAGCTTCTTCACATCACCCAGAGCCTGAGCTCCAACAGCCTCCAGTTCAGCCTCTTCTACACCAAAGTCTCAGAGGACATGTTTGGTACCTTGGATGATAGCAGGGTCTTCATTGTGGATGCCAGCACCATAGGGATTATTGACTTGCAGGAAGGTCAGTTTTGGCTTAGTCACAACAGTTTTATTGCTTTTACCATGTTCACAAACTACCAATGTTTCCAAGTGTAATTCAAGTCTTCTATTCATCAAAGAATGTCAGCTGTTTTCAACAAAGTGATCATTTTTTTATTTTGCAATTATGATTTAGCTTTCCTGGACACTGGTGCTATGTGTTACACCGAATTAATTCACACTCCTCCTTCCTGCAGGACATCCTCCTGATGAAGACTTGCTACCAGAACACATCGATGTCTTCGCCTGTCTCAGTGGATCTTGTGAGAGACCTCCTCCGTGTGAGACCGTTCGAGGCGCACAGAGTTTTATCTTACTTTGCAAACATGTCATTAACAAACTGCTAGTGCCTAATGATGTGCAGTCAGGTCATCTTCCCAAAGAAGCTGTCAGTGCGCTTGCTATCTGTGCAGACCAATCTCAGTCTGACCAAAGAATAACTGCTGCTGTCCAAACCTTAAAAGACATTTTACAGACATTAAGGCCATGCAGCGCTCTCTATGGATACAGGTATCCTGAATGCCTCTATAATGACAGGTTTTAGACCAAAACTACACACCAAAAGGAAAATTGTCAAACTTGTATGACTTTCTTCTGTGGAACATAAATATTTAAAAATAAAAAATCTGTTGTTTTTCCCCCCCCTTGTCCATCCATTGGAAGTCAATGGTCTTCATTTGTTTGATTCTTCAAAATATCTTTTGTGTTCTGCAGAAGGTGGTCATGCAGGTTTGGAACCATAAAGTGAGTGACAATTTAGTTTTTTAGATGGACTATCCCTTTAAGCCCCTTTACTGACTGCATAAAGGTATGAACTTGGCAGTATGGCAAAATGGAATATAGCACTTTTTTTTCTGCTGGACAATCACAACATGTAATGAACTGTGCAATCTCATCAGTATATATCCAGTAAAGGATCTTTAGGTTATCAAAGTACAGCTAGCAATCAAACATTGAGACATATTAGGGAAAAAAAGAAAGAAAGAAAAGAAAATCAGTCTATTCAAATTACAAAAATATAAAAGTCACAGACGAGACAAGGAAATTCATCACAAAAGAAGAATATTTTAATTACAAAGACAACTCTGATTAGTAACCCATAAACCATATCAATCTTCATGTTTCTGTACAATGCTTGCTAAGCAGTTTTATTCATGTATAGAAAATGTAAAAAGAGAAATGTTCAAAATGACATTACTCCATAAAATTTAAATGGCAGGAACTCTGAAAAAAATAACAGCATTCCATCAACAAATATTTTCAAGCAATAAATATTTATAAATAGTGTAAATTTACAACAAGATTAGAAATAACACACAAAAAAAAAAAAAAAACACAAATTAAAGTTTATTCCTTAGTCTATGTGCAACCCATTTTTCTTTGTGACTTGGCTACCCCCCCCCCCCAAACTTAACTTTTTCCTTAAGAAAAAGACAAAAATATTTTTAAAAAGAAAAAAAAAAAATTCACATTACAAATTTCTCTTTTTTGTTACCTAAAGAAAATGTTGAACAAAAAAGCCCAGCTACGGTAGTACTTAAAGGAAATAAGATTGAAAGAAAATCATGTATTATCTTGTACATGAAGTACAGAAGACGACAAAAGAAAAAGAAAAAGAAGAAGAAAAAAAAAAAAAGAGGATTAAGCAACAATAAAATAAAAAGAAAGAGTCAGTAGTTTTGAGTGATTTTGCCATTTGTGGTATATACACAAAACCATTTTTCCTCAGCAATTAGTCTATTTGTAGTTTGTGTTTCAAAGAGAAGTGGTGCTGAACAAGCTGAAACAGTCCTGAAGATGGAGACGATCCCACTTCACTCCAGTGGGCCGAAACTCCATACTTGGCAAGGTTGCATAGACAAACAGCTTAGAACCAGCAGCCTTGTGGGGTTTGCTACAGAAACCAGTGGTGTGGAACTGGGTCAGGTCTCCTGAATATCAGAAAGAGATGCGTTGCGTTCCAGGGTGTTATCCGAAGAACCGTTAATGTTAACGTCAAGTTGAGGAGGAGGGCAGGGGTGGGGCCTGTGGAAACAGCCAGAGGATATTAAGCACGCCCATTTCTTGTTACCTGAGACCATTAATCATACAAATATGTAAACGAGATCTAGAGAAGGTCAACGTAACTACTTACTAATGTGAACTGGTCATACACGTGCATGAGGTCCTCTATTCTGTACTGCTCTAAAACCACAAAGTTCTCAAGGTTAGGGCTGCATCTCCGAGCACAGCCCTGGCAGTGCACCACGTATGTCTTACGTGAGTTACTCTCACTGGTGACAAACAGCAGATCAAAGACCTCCACCTGCAATATCAAAAAAATATATATATTAAAATCTGCATGAATAGAAAAGACCCAATCAAATGAAATAATATAATTAAATAACCTCATTAATATAATTAAAATGAACTGAAATAAAAACCCTTAAATGTAATTATGTTCTTGGCAAAACCGGGTTTTAAGGCAAAAACAAAAACACACAAAACTGGTGAACGTGTAAAAATATTTTATTTATAATATTAATTACCTAATGAGTAATATTAATTACCTAATGGCAAACAAAGTGTCTTGTATACAAAGCCATGTATAAAATTTCTAGGAGAGAAATTCTAGGATCTAAAAATCAAGCCTTGTATGAAATTACTAGATAAAAGACATTCTAGAATCTAAAAATTAATATATTTCAACATCACAGGCATATTTCATCCATGGTCAATGTGATCTCAACATGATAGTCATGATGAGTGGGATGCAGAACAAACACAGAGGTCTTCTCCAACCACTTTTTTTGTGATGTCTCCAATTGTTTATTTAATTGATTAAATAAGAACGTTAAAAAAAATCACTTTAAATAGAGATCACATTTGCAAAGTGGAATTTCAAGCCAAAGAAATATTTGAAAGCTGAGCATAACTAGAAATATTTTAAATAACATAATTAAATACTTTTTACTTTTAAGTTTTTTAAATACATGTAAAGAATTTATTTTTAATTAGTGCTGTCAAACGATTAATCATGATTAATCACATCCAAAATAAAAGTTTGTTTACATAATGTGTGTATATTTATTATGTATATATAAATACAAACACATGCATGTATATGTAACATATTTAAGAAAAATATGTATATATTTATATATAATATAAAATATAAGAATAAATATAGAAATGTATATACAAATGTAAATATTTTCAAAATATATACTGTATTTGTGTGTATTTATATATACATAAATAAACACCGTATATTACAACAAACATGTATTATGTAAACAAAAACCTTTATTTTGGATGGACAGCACTATTTTTAATACATTTTTCAGGGTTGACAAAGTCCATTTTAAACATTTCCTGATATGTCCATTATGAGAAATGTAAAAAGAGTTTTTCTAGACCACCGATATGACTGAAGTCTTCACCTCATGTGATGAATATGTAATTTCAAACAAATGTGCCAAAGCAAACATTTATCTCTTGAGTGTAAAACTATTGTGTGTGTATTATTTACAACGTACAGGCAATTAAATTCTAAAGAACCTTTGAAGAAGAATACACACCTCACAGATGCTACAGTAGTGAGCAGGTTCGTCCTTCGTCCTTCCATGCCAAACTAGCTCTTTTCCAGCAGCTATAAGCGCCTCCCTCAACATCTGACACTGCTTTAGTGTCCTCCACAAACAATACCTGAGGAGGAGGAACAGACCTTATTTAACAATTCCATTAATCTGCTTGAATTTTTAGTTACACTAAACTTCATCATTTTGACCTCTCAAAGAACCACAATCATAAATGTGGTGCAATAGACTCACTTGATCATCTCAAAGAGTTTGTGGTCTGACACTTTGATGTTCCTGGCCATGTTCCAAGAGAGGTGAATCATGGGAACGATGGATTTGACATTCTGGAGTTTGTTCCACTCATAGCGTTCCACAGCTAACTTGTACTGATGCACTGAAGAACAACAGATAAGAATTAAACGCTTTGAACAGTTAACAAATAGATGAACTACATTTTAACTTAAGGTTTAAGGCTTTATCAAATATACTGATATTATGTTTCACTTTTATTATTATATTTTACTTTATAAGACTGTAAAATATCTCCTCCTTCAAAATTGATATGCATAACCGTTTAAAACCAAGAGAGCTGCCTACCGAGACAGCATTTTGTTGTTGTTTTATTCATGGCCTTTTAAAATTAAATATATGTATCCTTCTTTAATAAAATGATCTCAAAATACAAAATAATTAATTGGCGGACTGCAATGGGTCAGGATAGTCATTACTGGCCCTTAAGCCGCTTTAGCTGAAGACCCCTGGTCTAGAGTGTCCAAAACAGGCATAGAAACGAAAATAGACAAAAATATGTGCACACCATATTTTTGTCTATTTTCGTTTCTATGCCTGTTTTGGACCCTGGTGGTCCATTATCAGTAATAAACAACTTGATATATTTACCAGTGAGTGGTCCTACATTCCAGGCAACGTTGTTGCACCAGCCAATAGCCTGAACCCAATGCACAGTGCCTGTATTGAGCCAGACCAGATCACCTGGTCGCTGGATAAAGCGATACACTGGAACATTGGCCTCATACAGGTCCTCTAAATTCGGCCACCATGAGCCCATTAGGTAATTTATATTATTCCTGCATAAAGAATATGTCAGTCAGTAAGACATAGACTTACAAACATGCTTAAATTCATATTTTATACTAAACAAAATAGGGTGTTTTAGCAGAATTAAAGCCTTTTTGATTGTGCTTACTTTTCACAGAAGTCATTCATGACACCCCAGTACATCTCAGGAACAGCAAACCATTCACAATCTCCAGGGCCGATGTTAATGTTCACAGAGCAGAAGTTGTTATTTTCTTGATGACCTGAATGAAAAAAAATTGTTTTTATTAACATCCAGACTTTCAAATCTGTAACGTCTGTATTTAAGCAGTCTCAAGATGTGCATGTGTTTGCGTGCCAATAAGCTGACCTGGTGTCCTGCTGCCTGGAACCTTCATATAGAGCTGGACTGTGTTCATGCCGAGAATGGTGTGGCCCACATGACTGAGCAGATTCCCTGCAGACACCACCCGCACGAAGGCAGGCAGCTTACTCAACTCAGCCAGCTGCAGCTTCCACCTGCAAGGCCACAGGGCGAAGAGGTCAGACGCAGCGACCTAACATGTCCCCTGTTCCATCATAACTCTAAGAGTCTGTCTGAACACTGCAAGAGGTCTGAAAAGGCCCATTTAACACTTGCAATCCTCATTCAGACTTCAATTAAACTCTCTAGAGCATCTTGATGAAGCACTAAAGCACATGAGGCATGCAGTAAAGTGATTTTATTATTGTTAAAAGTTGTTAAGCACAACATGAAACAGTCCCTTTTCACCATGGCAAAAACACTTCATGAACTCAAGTGGCTTACTGCTTTTATAAAGGACATTTGATCATTAAAGAAACAAGTGTTTAAAAGATTAGTTATTTCAGATTCTGCAAGGTGACTATTATCCTAGAATTTATTAAAATTGATCAAGAATCTCTGTTCAACACTCCAGTCTACTACCACTGCTATAAATGTTCAATTTTAAAAAGTCTAAAAATAGAAAAAGCCTATTTCAACCTTTGTGCTGAAAATCCTTTACCCAATTTAGGGTTACTGGTTAAAATTGACAGGCCTTTTAAAACTGCTTGTAAATCTCTCATTGTGACAAATTTTCACCAAATCTTGCATTCAATCTTTTTGTGAACTTGTTTTCTGTCAATTAGGATTGGCCATGGGCCTCACTGGTCTAAGCTTATTCACCACAGAGTCAGTAAGTTTAGTCCAATGTGTTAACAATAACTAGCATTTTTAGGAAAATTGAAAATCTAACGTTGGTCAAAACGATATGAACACAACATGAGGGTTAAACAGTAATAATAATAATAATATATATTTATCTAATATATATCTTCAATTTTATAACCAAATCTTGTGCCTGCAAATGCATTTTCATTAAAAAAATAAATAAATAAAAAGTTATGGCTTCACAATGACTTTGGAACTTTAAAAGGATTAGTTCACTCCCGAATTAAATTTTTCTGATTTCCTGATTCTTTGAATTTACACACACCCGTGTCATCCAAGATGTTAAAGGGTTACTCCACCCCAAAATGAAAATTGTGTCATTAATCACTTACCCCATGTTGTTCCAAACCCGTAAAAGCTTTGTTCGTCCTCAGAACAAAATTTTGATGAAAACCGGGAACCTTGTGACTGTCCCACTGACTGCCAAACAATTTACACCATCAAGGTCCAGAAAAGTATGAAAGACATCGTCAGAATACTCCATCTGCCATCAGTGGTTCAACCATAATGTAAAATGGCCCTACGGTGACGAATCGTTGAATAAAGTTATTTTTGTTTTCTTTCCATACAAAAAAATATTCTAGTAGCTTCATAACGTTATGGTTGAACCACTGACGGCAGATGGAG
>SCHK01288881.1:3343-15102 GCA_004124795.1 Poropuntius huangchuchieni
ATGAGAACAACTGTATATGCAGAGATATGCAGACAGATACACCACAGGTGGGCGATAACTGTAACTGCAATGCAAGCAGGTTTCCACAAACCGCTGAAAGATTGTTTCTCATTAAGATGCATTCTTCCAGAAAGAATCACAATACTTCACACAGACTGGACTAACCTCAGTTAGAAAATCTCCAGGTAGATCATACGTTTTGCAAAGCTCTGCGATGTTGACCTGTCCAGCCTCCTGGAGTTTATCATTCACCTCCTCAGCAAGCTGATCTAAGTATGTTCTTTACAGGAGAACAAGAAGTTTAACTGCATGACACATTAGCCACCTACAAAGTTTACTAACATACTGACAGAACTGAAGAGCATTTTCAATAGTTTTCTCTCTATTTTACAAGTAACATGTATTAGTTTTTCACTCACTCGTCAATCAGTTGACCCAGAATGAGTTGTGTGCCTTTGTCTGATTTGGCGATTTCACTTGCTCTGCTCTCCACGTGCACCAAATCGACATTGATGATCTGTGAGAAACATTAATACAAACATTAACTAGGAATAGTTGACCCAATAATGAAAATTTGTTCACCATCAGGACATGATGTTGATGTTTCTTCATTTGAACAGATTTAAAGAAATTTTGCATTCCATCACGTGTTCTCCAATGGATCCTCTGCAGTGAATGGGTGCCGTCAGAATGAGTCCAAACAGCTGATAAAAACATCACAATATTCCACAAGTAATCCAAACCACTCCAGCCCATCAGTTAACATCTCGTGAAGCCAAAAGCTGTGTTTGAATTAATTAAACTCATTACTATGGTGTTGCTAACTTCAAACCGTTGCCTCAGGCTAAAATACCAGTCCTCTATCCAAAATATTGATTCTTTTCAGTGAAAAGTTTGAATGAATCAGGAGAGAAATATGCACCAATCAAGCTCTGTTTACAAGCAAAAACTGTACTAAAGAATATGTTTATGGATTTTGATGTGTGAGTACAAAAAGGGATGGACTTTTTCACTGGAGGAAGCATTAATAAGGATGATGGACTGGACTTGTGACGTTTTTATCAGCTGTTTGCACTCTCATTATGACGGCACCCATTCACTGCATAGCATCCATTGCTGAGCAAGAGATGTAATGCTAAATTTCTCCAAATCTGATCCGACGAAGAAGCAGATTCATCTACATGATTGGATGGAATACATTTTTTATAGCAAAATTTTACTTTGAGGTGAACTCTTCCTTTAAAAAATGTATTCACATATAAAATCTCCCGACCTTCATAGGATGCATATAAAAACTATAAAATGTTTATGTTATGTTATGTATATTAAACCAACCTTTTGAAGATCCACAACATTAATCCTCCCTTAAAATATAAAGCAAAATGTTAGATTCAAGTAGTTGTTGAGCAGACTCTGTTATTTAAAGCGACAAACAGTACACTTATTAAAGTGAAATAATTCAAGTATTCTACTAACCTCTGTGCATATACAGCTCATCGCGTATTTCTCGGCTGATCTGTGCAGGAGTCACATACTCTTTCCCATCCAGAGTGTGAACCACATCTAACTTCTTATCCTCCACCAGCTTGGCCACGATCTCGATGCAATTCCTCTCAGACAACCTGAGTTCAACACACAAATACACTATCTGTAGTTAACAAAATAAATTCTGAGATCAAATCATACATGACAGGTTCTTTTTTCACAAATAAGTGGTGCTATTTCTTGTTTTACTCAAAGCAATAGGGAATTTCTAGTAATAAATCTCCCTTGTATTAACCATTTCATCAACCATATCATGCATACTCTATCATATTTGAGATTTGAATTTGTAAGACCTCAAAACATAATCAAAACGTTGATATTTATTGATTGATATTTAGTATCTTTCTAAAAATGTCTACCTTCACATGTCTTTTTTGCTGTGAAACCTTTAATGATTTTGTAATGTACGCATATAAGTAACTTTTATATGGTTACAAATACTTGAAAAAGTAACATTTACTGGACTGAAGCAAATTAGGTTTACTTGATTATCCAAACTTTTTTTTTTTTAAAGAAAAATCATTATAGAAGGCATCATACAACAAGCTTTTCGAGGATTGTTTATTTGTACATCTGTCAATCATCACTGTATTGCATTAACACATTTAAATACAGTATTACTCTAAAAGTCATTATAGGCGATGAAGAGTGACAACTGATATTACTGATATTAATATGCATTATAGTAGTCTGCTATACTGTTACAAGAATCTCACTGATTTATAATATAAACTATCAGAATTTCATCTTATCATAAAAATAACAATATCTGCACAAAATTGCATCTTTTTACTCGTAATACCATGGTAACTTACTAAATGTCCATACTGTACTGTTACTTAGGCTACGTGCTTGACACTGTAAAATAGTCCAAAGAACACCATTGTGCATCATAACACGGCCCAAAAACATGATGTTACAACAGAAGTGCTTGGTAAAGGATAGACATTATCAGTTCTGAAGCGTTATACAGTAATGATGTTTGTAAATACCGATGACGTTTTATTGCGCGACCAATGTCGCATGAAACTGAGTCAACAGCTTCCCAATATTTTGTGGATCACGACACTTGTCAGTTTGCAAATTCTTGTTCAGGATATACTGCCTCAAGACATAAGAAACCAGGGGGCGGGATGAAGCGCAACAGTAATAACAACAACATGGTTTTTACCTTTGAATAGTATCTGCAAACTGAGCTCTCTGAAAGTCCGCAGCTAGACGCCTGATTTCCTCCCAGTCTGCCGCCATGATTCACTTAATTACAGAACTAGTGTTCTCGTCTTACTAAAGCATTTAAATAATTCTTGATTTTTTAAATCAGTTTTAAATAATCTCACGCTGAAACTTTAGCAGCGCAGTCTGGCCACACTGTCTGAAAGAAAAGACACGTCAGTTTCATGTAAACGTCAGACGGAAACGCACGAGGGACAAACTCCGCGTCACCCTGCGTCAATACGCACGCACGGTTAAAATATAAATTAAAAATAAAAAAGGTCGCTTTTACTTATTTAATAAAATTGTTGTTTTTGTTAATTGACTTATTAAATAATATAGCCTATATAAATAAATATAGCTAATAATTCTTGTAAATAAAACAATTGTAAATAATATTATCTATTATGTTGACAGCTACAGTAGTTATATGAGGCTGCTTCTACTTGAAATTTTCTGCCTAATTAAAAAGCAACTTACCAGTGTCCATATGCAAAATTATAAATAAATACATGCTTGCAAACCAGGAGACTGTTGTCACCATTTTTATTCAATTTCGAGAGCAGAGTTCTTCAGGACAAAGCCATGTATTTTACTTTGTTATAATTCTTCAATTGCAAGAGCATTTAACTAATTATTATTGATGCACTATGTCATATAGGGCTACTTCTACATTGTTCAAATGGTTTTTAAACGTTCAAGAAAATTTGTTTGACATCACACAATATTTAGCAAAACTCCTGCAGTACCGCTGTGAATCCCTAGGTGTCACCGAATCCTTTCCGAACACTACTGGACATTTATTTGTGTTCATTATTTTACATTGCAAGCTTAAAGCACTTTCTTAAAATAATTTCTACACGTTTTGGATGTTTATAATGTTATGCATGAATAAAAACAACAATCCCACTAAAGACAGAATCTCACCAAAGACAGAATTTGTCCTGTTCAATCAATAACTTTTCGTTTCAATTGCATTACACTTGTTTTTGACATTATAGAAAGAACGCCTTCAGAATAGGCTATGGAATATTTGTTAACATAATTAATATAATGAAAATGAATGTAATAATAAAAAAAGGACTGTTAAAATGTGTGTAGAATTAAATTATAAACTTTTTTTGTGTAAGACAGCTTTGCATTTATGATCATAAAACAAATGTCATTTGTGTTCTTAGAAAAAAGAATGGCAAAATAAGAAATAAAATGTTACAGTTTATATATATACACAGATATATCTGATGCACAATTAAAACATTAGTTTGAATATTAGTGCAAGGTGGAGAGAACACAGTACAAAGAGCCACAAAGAACAGTATTGTGTTGCTAAATTCTTCACAGTATTCATGAGGAGAAAAGTTTTCCATCAAGTAGCTATACTGGCAGATATACGAGATCCAAAACAGCTGAGAAATATAACCCCTAATCTAAAAATTATTTACTTTTTTTTTTCTGTAAGACAAAACTTTTCAAATAAAATGTCCTAAATTTGTCTATTGTTTTCCTCTAATTTATTTTCTTGAGACAAAATATTGAGACACAAACCATCACTAAGGCTTTAGAAATATTTTTAAGCTAAACATATGCACTACAGATGCCATTTCAAAATTGTATTCATTTCTACTAGGTATGGAAATCATGTTTTTAATATTCCCTAATAAAGGGTTTGCTTGAATGTATTTGCTTTTCTAAATGTAAATATAAAGAAATCAGCAAAATACACACATTTCTGTAGTTGCCTTTTAATAGAAGAGTATAAAACAACATCCAAAAAATATACTTTACTTCAACATATATACATTTTACACAATTTATGATGAAAGATAGTCCATGTTGTTACCAAATGTGCATAGCTTGCAGTGAATCTGGATAATAGCAGGAGGCCATGGAGAGTCCCACTTTAATACGGAGCCCCAAACATGACATTTCCAATGAGGTAAAAACATAGACACTTTAGTCATGATTTAGAAATTTGTTTTCACCATTTATTTTGTTGCCACATTTTGCCAGTTCGTTTCCTTGTGCGAGTTAAACTGTGGCCATAATTTAACTAAAACAAGGGAATAAATTACTATAACATGCCAATGCTTTAACTGTATTTTCCCTCCACAAATTACTAAAGTAGTGGGAATGAATTCTCAATTTTCCCCTCTCTTATGTCATGTGCAGGGCTCTATACACTCTTAAAAATAAAGGCGCATTTTGAACCATCTCTTTTTTACTTTTTTATAATCTAAAGAATCTTCTCTCGCCACAATGAACCTTTTATGAAACAAAAAGGTTCTTTATGGAACCATTTAGACAAAAAGGTTTTTTTATGGCATCATGAATCACCTTTTTTTTTTAAGAGCGTAGTTCAAGACAAAGTTCATGTAAACTATTTTTAAAGCTCCACAAAAGCTTCTGATCTGAGGTGGGGTGGCTATCTTCGCAACATCTATTAATCCCTATACGGAATCAGCTTTTCCCAGAAATCTGTTTGCTAGCACTGACTCAGAGTTGTGCTGAATAAGACACTTCCACTCGTCTCTCAGCCTGTGAGAAAGAGCCACATGCCATCACTTGCACTGCTGCTGCAAACAGGGATATTTCGCCATAGTACTGGTGTCAAAGCCTGGTTGAAGAGCTGGTATATTGCACCATTCTGAATGTGTCACAGCGATGATGTTCGTCAGCACTGCGTCTGAGAGCAGGAGGAGTACAGACAGAGCAGGATGAAGCTGTCGATGAGGAGGACGCAGTAAAGGCAACGCTGCGTATGCAAACTCTGCGCCCTCTGGAAGCGCGTCAACAGCACCGCCAGCAGGACGAAGAAAGTAGCTATGTTTGAAATCAGGAAAAGGCGAATGTACGAGGCGGTGTTAAACACATCATCACTCTCCGCCGTAGCCCCCACACGTACTTCTTTAAATTTCCGGCCCTTGACAAATCCCACTTTCCTGCCCTTTCGCAAATCGCTGTAGTCGATGAATGCCCTCGAGTCGCCGTCTGCCTCCTCCGGAGTCTCCTCATAGACGCGCTTCATCGTCCTCTGCCTCTCCTTCTTCTCCCTCGCCTCGATCTGAGCAAAGATGTCCGGGAGGCTGTCGGAAAAGCTGGCCTTCTTGCCTCCCTTCCCCTTCCCCTGCTTCTTAGAAAGGGAAAACATCTTCTCCACATTCCCCGGGGTCTTCCTCTTGTCTGAGGACTTCAGGAGGCGCTCCGCAGTTTTGTGGAAACTGTCCGTGTTAAGAACCCGTGAGAGGATGTGCCTCTCCAGCTGCTGGAAGACTGGTTTGACGTGCTGCAGATTGTCCTCCACAACATTGACGTATTCCTCTACTTCCTCCAAGGGCTGCTCGTTTGTCCCTGCTGTCCTTTCAAACACTACTTTCTTTTGGTCCATCAACACCATGGCCATAGGCTTGGTGGGAACCACATCTGTGTACAGATAGACGGTGTAGGTGTGCTCTCCAGTGGCCAGATAGATGTCCAGTGTTTCCGAGTCTCCGTGCACGCTGAAGCTCTGAACATCCACGCCGGATCCGAAGAAGATGTAGGCCACTCTGCTGGTAGGGGACCTCAGTGGCATAGTCACATTTACATAATTCGAACCATTGTAGGGGTATCCACGGGGGTAGCTCCTATATCCCACTGTTGCCTTTTCACTGCTGCCCGTATCGTCCAACCAGAACATCTTGGAGGTTTCGTTTCCGTGTCTGATCAGAGCACCGTGAACTCCGTCCACTTGTGTTTCCTGAAAGGGCATGTCTGTGTTGTGGAAGAAGGCGCTCATGCTGCGTGTTGCGCTGCCTAAATGCAGCTGAATGCTGTCGACCATCAGCAGCAGCTGAGGATGAAGCAGCAGTAAGTTCCTTTGAAAACTCTTGATCTTCAGCTCAGGGTTGTAAGCGCCGTGACCCTCTCCGCGAATGAACACCATGCCCTGCCGCTCCAGAGCCGCCTCCACCTGCCCCTGGCAGTCTGCCGCTTGACCGTGCTTGTACTTAAGCCATTTAGAGTTACAAGCCTCGGTAACTTGGCCTTCCCATGGTGCAAAGCAGCTCTCGGACACCGCAGGCCCGAACATGACGGCATTGTTGAGAGAGGTGTATTTGGGGCCGTACAATGCCTCTGTGATAAACGGGACTCCATTCGGAGCAAAGGTAAAGGAGTTCTGGTCCGGATGCTCGTGGCCCGCGTTAAAGTTCCGCCACCCTTTGATCCAGTCTTTGTATTTGTTTTGGTGGACCATGTCGAAAATAGCACGTCCCCCGAGCTTGCCCGACTTGAAGGACAGAAACGTGTGGTTTCTCCCAGCTGGCAGGGCACTTCCGTAGGTCACCACTCCCCAGTCTTCGAAATAATGGAGGTGCGATGCACCATAATCAGGAGGTGGGGCGGGCTGCAGACTGGCATCGTACCTATACAGTGGGAGAAGCACATAGAAAAGCTAGTTAAGCCACAATACAAAAAAAATCTAGTTCTTGGATAATCAGAAAACTGGTTTCAGTTTGGCATTTTCGCATCAAGTGGCATGTGCATGTCATTTCGTTTTAATCGCAAACAAGTAAACAAGTCAAGAACTGAACATTTAATCATCTCTAACATCACACCTCCATTATTTACAAAAAAATAAATAAATAAATTTAAAAAATCTGTCTCTCTCTTTATTTATACTTTTCCTTTCTAGTTTGTACTAATTTGAACAATGCCTTCCTCTGTCTGTTTGCCTCTTTAAGATGAATCGCTTGATGTATTTCCCAACTGTGTCGCTTTGGATAAAAGCGTCTGCGAAATGTAAATGTCAATAAAAAGTAAAAAACAGTAATAAACAGGAGCATTTGCTGTGAAACAATTTCTCTCATGTTTGTCTGTTTTTCAAAGTAAAAAAAACCCCAAGTACATAGACTTACACATACGCATACATACAAACATCTATATATATATAAAAAATTCAATTTTGTATTTCTATTTTATGTACTTGTTTTCTTTTTATTTATTAAAAAACAGCTTGGCCCTCTAACTCTTGCTGTATTCTAAATCAGTTTCTATTCTAACAAATTGTTTTCTTTTTATTAAAAAAACTGACCTTCTAACACTTTTGCTCTCTATTCTTTTTCCATTGTATCTACTTGTTTTCTTTTTATTTATTATTAAAAAAAAAGCTTGCTGTGTATACTGCATTAGACTAACCGTGACTTGTCACAGCACTTATATACAGTATCATTGCCCTTTTGTTGGTTTTGATTGCTTCTGCTGTCCTCATTTGTGGTTTGCTTTGGGCAAATGTGTCTGCTAAATGACTAAATGTTTTTTTTATAACACACATAACAGGTATATATAAGTATAGACACAATATTTTTTTTTTAAATGACAAAGAAAAAAAACACATGGTGCGTTCACATTAGCAAAATATTCTTGCAGGCAAAAAAGGCCCATTTCATTCTCTATTTTGGATAGTGCAGCAATTATGATGCTATGATGCACAGCTCCCACAGAAGTCACTCTTAAATTAATGGGGGGGGGGGTATTGTGACTACAATATAGTATATGTAACTTAAAATATTGTGACTAGCAATTCTTCTAAAGAAAGTCAAATTACCTTAAAACGTAAGTACAACAATGCTGAAATATTGTAACATTGACAATTACCCTGAAACAAAATATACTGAAGCATCATGATGACCAGGGACTAACAGCTTCTTACAAACATGCTTAAGAGGGAAAAATATCATCGATCTGTATCTAAAAACTTCAAAAATCAGTCTACCAAAATCAAAGCCTACATCTTTGAGGGTTAAATACACAGTATTCAAAACTAAAATTTAATATATGCTCAGGAACCCAACAGATCTCACCAGAGGAACTCGGTGTGCAGCGTGCACCAGCGCTGACCCCTGCCTGCCTGTCCTGGGCCCTCCAGAACCCGGTTCTGTCTGATTACCTCAGCCAGCCAGTTCCCGCTGCCATTTCGCATGACATACCGATCCAAAAACACCAACTGACTCTCTGGCCCATAGAACCAGTTATAGTTGGAATCTGCGATTGCAACCGTTCTCTGAAAACCTGCAGGAGAAAACAAAAAAAAACACTGAAACATTTAAAACCTAATATGAGTGTGAAAGATTAGGTAACTACAAAGAATTTCTTTGCACAATAAGAGTTTATTTTCAGTCAGTGACTAAAAAGCTTGTTTGACTGCTGTAGAAGCAAGCACTTTTTAATTAACGAGGCTGGGCGAAGATTAAAGGAAGAACAGCAGTTTACTGTGAAAAGGGATATTAAACCTAGCAACCACTAGAAAATATGTAGCCAGAATGAATCACTTTTGTGTAAAAGAACGACGGCAGTAAGCACTGTCTTTAGAGGGGAGCGTTTAACTAATGAGAGTTTGATGTTAGTATTTTCACCAGTTTGTTTTAGTTTCCACAGAGAAACTAGAGTGCTAGCTACACTGACAGAAATACAAAAACCATACAGTCCCAACAGTACTGCATCTGTGTGCATTCCCAGAGGGGATAGACTGAGAGACTGTGTATTGTGACTGCTAACCCTCTCCGTCTCCTGATTTTTTGCTTAAGGATTTGGTTTCCGCTACAATAAAATGGCTTTTGGCAGGAGGTTGCAAACTGTCCAAACCTGACTTGTCTGTGGACACACACAAACAGCTTGATGGCTCTTTGTTCTTTGATGTGCACAGAGAGCTATAGTTGCAGTTACAATTCACGGTCTGAACTTTGGTTTGGTGCTGGCCACGTTACCCGTTTATCGTTTTAAGATGAGACCAGGCAACAGATCTATAAAAGGAGTTTATTACTGAACTATGACTGGCACGTACAAAGCACTTTATTACCACAATTGTCTCCAAGTAACATTTTTAGGGCTCATATGCTGAGAAATTGAAAAAAAAAAAAAAGGGTCAAAAAACGAAAGCCACCAAAACATACTGTAACTTTCAAAACTGAAGATGCAGTTTTTGTAACAAAATTTGTCAATCTGTCAAACCCAACAGCAAAACTGCAGCCCAAATAAATGTTACTCATTTTCAAAATGGAAGCAAAATGTCTCATATAGTTCTAAGGATCAGAAAGAGGGTGGAAATTTTGACCTTTTTGCACACAAAAAAATTTTAATTGGACCTCGGGTAAAGAAATGAAACATTAAAACATTTGCAATGACACCTCTAAATGCTGTGCTTGTAATTGTCACAGAATGAAGCAAGGTCTTACCAGGCAACACTGTCCTGTAGAGAAATGCAAAGTGTTTGTGCAGCCAGGGGTGATTGAAGTGGCCGATATCAAAGTGCCTCTGCACCAAAAACATGTACTGAAAGAGTGAACGAGTGGTGTAAGTCCCATACGCCACACCCTCGTACAGAGACCCATCCGTCACATCTTGGAGAAGCACCATGGACTTTTCCATGATGGCAAGAGCCTGTTTTGTCCAGAGGTATGCTTCCTGGAGGTATCCTGAAATACAGAGCAAAGTAGTAAAAATGGCAGCATAGAGAACAATTTGTTGTGATCAGAAGACAGTTTTCATAACTTTGGTGCATTAATCCCATCCAAAATATACGTTTTTGTTTACATTATATATGTATGTATATTATGTGTTAACATATTTAATTCAATGTAGCAAAAAAAAAAAAAAAAAAATCAAACAAAAACACTACTATTAAAAAAAAAAGTTTGAATACTCCATTATATTCTCTATACTACACTATTGTTCTACACATCTACACTATTTTTAATGCATCGTTACAGAACATAATAATAGAGTAACAACAGTAATTTTATTACAAAAAACAGTAATTTTATTACAATTTAAAATAATTAATTAATTGATTGTCGAAGCAGAATTTTCAACATCATTACTCCAGTCTTCAGCGTGACATGATTATTCAGAAATCATTCTGCTCAAGAAACATTTCTTTTCATTATTATTGGGATGAAACAGCTATGTTGCTTAATTTTTTTTTTTGGAAACCATAATTCATTTTGGTTTTGGATTTATTTAAAAACTTATTTTAAATATACATCTTTTGTAAAAATATTTACTTTGACCTCCTGAGTGTCATGGCAATTAATGGATCTAATCACTAGAGGAAGTTTATTTAAAGAAACACAGAAAAAAACTTATGGATTACAAGACACAAGTGAAACTAATCAGAAGCCAGGAAACAGATGAGGAATTAATAGACAGCTATATGGAAACAAATTACCTAATTGACGAACTAGGAAACCAAAACAGCAACTGAACACATCAAAGTTGTGACACTAGTTGACAATTTTCTAAAAAATTTGGCATCCTCAAAAAAACAAAATGACTGAGACTCAAGATTGCCTAAGGTGAAACAAATCCAAAAATGTCCATAATATTTTTGTTTATCCATATAACAACATCAGTCATCATATGGCTAAACAATTTAATTCCTGAAATGGTGTAAGGACTAAGAAGCACTCAATCTTTATACAATGTTTCAGAGTACTGCTTTCTGCAATAAGCCTGGAGTAAGTAATTTTCTCATGTCCATGTACTGTAAATGGGCTTGTGTCAGCAAAAACCAGTTCTTAGCCGATACATCTAGCTCATTTCAGCATAAAGAGATCACACAAAAACCACATCACTTAAACCTCATCAAGTTATGTTTGATGGTATAAACTATGAATTGTACAAGTTGTAATTATGACCCCGGGAATCAGAAGACACACAGACACTACGACTCTTTGCAAACCTCAGTAAACCTTTGTGAATTCCTGTACTAATTTGAGCTAAACTCTTAGTATAACACCACCTTTGACATGCACAGCAAGACTTAGTTTCAGGAAAATGTTTCAAACGTACTCCCACCTCCTCTGCCTGCATGCTTGGATGAGTATGAGAAGAACCACATAAATATTTAGACCACAGCTCATCAGTTTATTGAGTAATCATATCACACCACAAATTTCCTGGAACACACTAAGGTCCACCCACAAACAGCTATCTAAGGTATTCTTTACACAAACACACACTCACAC
>SCHK01288931.1:0-33222 GCA_004124795.1 Poropuntius huangchuchieni
ACTGCTATGTTCATTATTACATCCAACAACAAAACGCCTCAGAGTCATGCTTGTCTCTGCATCTCGACTGAAGACGGCTAAGACGCTGCTGTCAATCAACAATCGCGGGAGGGGCCTCCGACCGTGTGACGTCACACGGTCAGATGGCTAAATTTGAGAAAGGGGAAAACACTTAATGAGATTACAAAAAAACCACTGGGTGGATTTTTATCATTATAGGGTGGTTGTGTACACACACTGCCAACACACATTTCAGTTCAAACAACTTGTAAAAGTGCATGTACCATTATATGACCCCTTTAAGTCCACTTTACTTCAGAACATTCATTCATGGATTTGCGCCATGGCCTTCAGTGTCTTTACACACAGATGAAACTTACTAGTGAAGTTTGAAGTGTGACATAATGTACCTCTGTAAATAATTTACATTTAAATTCATGTCTTGCATGATTTAATGCCCTTTAAATGGAACATACACGCTCCCCTTCGAACTGGAATCGTGGTGGAATATCCTGTTTAGTCCACTTTGTAGGGCACTTATGGTCGAATAGAACAGACGTCTGTAGTGATAAGAGATTCATACAAAATATGCAGAGTGGGGGGCACTGCACCAAACAACTGAGGATCACACACTACAAGTCATTCCAAACTCATCAAGAAACTCTTTTAGCCTAGTTGCTAGAAAACACATGACAAATTAAAACAAGGTGTTCTTGTTCAACTAGCTCAAAATATCAAACATGTCTGATATCCTCTGACTGGATGGAATCAGTCTGAAGTGAAAAAAAAATCAGAGTATGTGCCCATGATACTCTTATAGATTAAATCTATAAACTGACTTTTGGCAGCTAGCATTGATTCTCCATACTGCAAATCAGGGCAAAAATGTGGGCAGAGGTCATTTCCGTATTAAAGACAGTGAAACACAAAACTTTTAAAGCGCATGTAAACACACTGATGGTTGTTCACACTGACTTCAAATGTTCAACATGTAAAAGAAGTTCTAAAACTGAAGCAGTACATCTCTAATATTTCCAGGACAAGTCAGAAAATATCTAAATATTGAAACATTTTGAGGGCTTCCTTGAACAATGGCGAACAATCCATTAATCTATCCAAATATTATAGGGAATGGCAAAAAAAATCTGAATCAGACCGGTTTTATAAAAATAATCACTGTTTTACTTGAGTGATGCTTAATTTTAACAGGCTTAAAGTCAGAGTTCCCACATTCATAGAAAACTTAAAAATAGGTATTTCCAAAAGTGTCCAAAAGGCCTAGAAAACTAATTCTAGTTATGCTCTATTATAAATGATTTCTTTGCCTTGAAATTGAGCATGATATTTAGTGCAAAAAAAAAAATAAAGTCCTTTTTCAGTCATCACAAACAACCGGAAAATTCATGGAAATTAGTCCGTAACACCCAACTCTGTTTTGACACTACATGCACTCTCTCTCTCTACAGGTCGAGCCCATATCTGACATTGAATCAGAAGAGGAAGTCGAAGTGACTGACATCAGTGATGAAGAAGCTGATGAGAGAGATGAAGAGTTTGACGTTTTCCCCTCTCACTACCATAAACACCGTCATCATCATCATCACCATCACCATAATCATTATCCTCACAGCCAAAAGCACCAACACCCCAACGGCACAGATGCCGCTCTCCACCCAGATGAGGACTTGGAGGAGGAGGTGTTCAAAGCCCCCGCCCCTCCACCCTTCTTCCTCCCTCCCACCTCTTCCTCAGGTGATAGCCGGCGCGGTAACACCGTAGTGAAGAGCGAACCCGTGGAGCCGACGGACATACAGCTGCCACAAACCAACTCCCAGTGTATCCCACTGAAGCTCCGGTTCAAACGGCGCTGGGACCAGGACCAGCACATGGAAGAGGCGGAGGACAAGAAAGTGAGAGGAGAAGAGAGGGGGAGAGAGAGGAACGGGATGGCGGAGGAGAGTGGCAGCGGAAGCGGGAGCGGAGAGGCAGAGAGCCCGCCTCCTCTCGCTCATCACAGAGTTAGCGCCGAGCTCCACCGAGCCACGGCACAGCTGTCACTGGAGAACAAGGAGTGCTGATACGCATCGACACACGTAGACGACTGCTGATACACAACTCTACAACTGCTGATGGACCCACACTCACACGGGACTCTTTTTAGATCAATGACTGCTGATACTGACAACAGTAATACTGACACATACACTGCACACTTAGACTAACTGACCCTATGCTTAATAGAATCCCGTTCCCCCGCCAGCACACGTTCCAGTACATCTCATCGTGACCGTTATGAGGAATGAGTTCACCCAACGTGCCCCAGCGACCCTCAGGAGTCATGAACTTTGACCTTTGGCACTAGAGAATATTTTATATTTTTAGAAGAGAATTTTATTTTGCAAAGTGCCTGTGAGCTGTCCCTCAAAAACCCCTCAAAGAGAACTAGAGACGGGCCTCAGAAAGACTGGTCTGGTTCGAGGGACTTGATCTTCTTTCTCCAGCAAGCCCAGCATTATTTTCCTCAGCGACAGACTGTGATCAGTCTCGATGTGATGTGGTGGGATACAAATGCACAGAAAGTCACAAACAAGACACTGTTCTAAAACCAGCCTGGTCAGAAGTCCGAACCCTCAGGGACAAAATCCCTCAGTACACACAAACACACACACACACACACACACACACACGATCCCGTTCTTATTCCCTGTATGAAACGTGTGTCTGATTCGAGTTTGATTGTGTGTGTGTGTGTGTGTTTCGGAAATCTAGCTGTGTGTAAGTTCTCAGGATATCTCCCTCCTTTCCTTTTCTGTCCAAAACAGCTCACCTTAAAACTCTCGCTCTCTTTTTTTTTTCCCCTCTGGGACCATACCTGAATCACTTTCATTCCATTGGGGACGAAATGACTCGGGCGTAACATGCGGTTCAGAGACCATACTCCTAAATCTCTTAAACGGCTAGTTCCTTAGTTGGTTAGTCTTTGAAATGACAGTCTGAAGGTAATACACATTAGGGAGCTTATAACAAGCTTCCCTTGTATAGTCAGTTTTTTAGTGTGAACTAAACCAGCATCCCACACACACACACACACACACAAGCTTGTACAGTGATACTAGACCAACTGGGACTCAATTTTTAACTATTTTGGCACTTGACGATGTACCCTTTATAACCAAGTGCTGATTCTTTGTCCTGATTAACTGTAAAGGAGCCGCGGACTCCTATGAGGGGGAGGTTAAATAGCAGTTTCAATCCGTAATCCCAAAATTGAAATACTAACTTATAAGTATAGAAAGACAGTAGAAGGCATGTTGCCAGAAGTCGCACTCTCACACAAACACACACACTCACACACACACTGCCTCTTATGCCTTGTTTTAATAGCATGTCTGAAAAGGAAATACAAAAATCTTAAAAAAGAACAGTATACACTCGATATACCTTTATATATTATGTGTTATACATACTATAAACGGAAAGCATAGCATTAACTGATGTATCAGTTTCAGGGGGTTTTGTAACAGATTTTGTTTTGAGGGGAAGGTTGACTCTTCTCCTCAGGGATAATATTGCTATTTGGGTAAGGGAGGAAAATGTTGCTTTTCTCATCACGTTAATGAAAGGTGGGGTAGAGGAGCGAAAGACTAAATTGTACCCAAGACTCTAACAAAGCGAGCACGAGAGCTTTGCACCACAGATGATGTGGCACATTCGGTTCTTTAGCCAGCACGCACCTCCTCAACATCCTGTTCCTTCTGCCACAACCGATGTGTGTGTGTGTGTGTGTGTGTGTGTGTGTGTTTGACAGAGGCTGCAGGTCTCTGTGCATGTATGTCGCACCACACCCAAGGCTGTAATTCTTCTGAAATCTTGCATCATGAACCTCATAAACCTGTGTGCACTAAAGCCCTGTGGAAGTTGAGCACAGGACTTGAGACATCAGCGGGGTGGCCAGTCGGACACTAGCCATAATATAATGGTTTTCCAGTGACAGAAAGGAGTTATATCATGGCTGAGGTGTCTCTAATATCTATGATAATACATCAGACAAAATAGAACTGGCAACGGTGTCACCTCCTTAAAGTTTCGAACTCTTTCTAGCTGCCTTATTCCCACTTTATTCAGATTTGATTATGTTTAAGATCTCCTCATGCTTTCTTATTGGACGAGTCAAGTCTTTAACAAGGGTGCACTTGTTTTTCGCCCGGCATACCTCAAAATTGAAAAAATTTGAGATGGGGTGAGCAGTATTGACCAGTGCGGTCTGTAAACTTTAGTTTGGGCACAAATTGAGTGCATTGTTTCTCTTTAGGAGGGAAGTTATTTGTTTTGTCTTAGGCTGCTCTCGTTGGTGATCCCAGGATGTCACTTTTTCAAGTTGAACAATGTTTTGTTTTGGGGTTTTTTTCACCCGAACTGCTCATGTTTATCTGCTCTCTGATGTCAATGTTGCTGTTCATCCTAATTATTATTAGTTATTATCATTATTTTGTTGACATTTTCTCCTCATGTTGTAGTCATGATAACATTGTATACAATACTGTATGAGATCCTTTTAAGAATGTTTCCCCCAGCCCTGCCTTCCCACGAGCAACCCGACAGTGTGTTTAGTGTAACATTTTAAAATTTTGTAAATTAACGTTAAACTGTAACTTTAATATAGGTGGTTATTGTGGAGAGATATAGGATGGAGGAAGAAGGGCATTCAGGGGAGGATCGGGCTTATGATTTGAACTCAAGTCATGTCATGTAATTGTTATTTTGTAGTGTTACTGATTTCTTGCTCTTGTAAATTTTTTTCATCGGGGGATTGTATGATTTTAAAAGATATATTGTGTATTGTTTTATTGTGTAAAAGTCTCTATCTCTCTCACTTTCTTTCTCAAAATTGATTTCTGTGGTTCCATAATTCATAATAACAGGATTTAATACCATGATGTAACATTTTAATTCCTCCTTTATTCATTTTTGTGTTCTTTTTCAGAATTGTAATTAAAATGTAATCAGGGTCAATTAAACTGGTTAAAAGCCATCTGGTTTCTGCAACTTTTTTTTACAACACAAATGCGTCCATTTTAGTCATGTGAGTAGAATCTCCTTTCCAGACTTTTGTAGAAGCTCCTATTTTTATTTAGTGTGTATTTTTTGTTCAAATTAGCATCTTAGGAAGCTCACGCGTCTGCCGATCTACACTCTGATGCAGTGCAAACATGACAAATAAATCAATTAGTAAATAATAAAATAAGATTAAATAATAAAATTATGATTCCATATAAATCAATATACTTTAAATGAGCTTAGCTATTGAGAAGTTCTTTATAAATTCGTGTTGCGTATCCAGCCTGTTGATATGATAAATAACATAGACACTTTAAGACTGACCTCTGCTGTCTGAAAAGCAGAAGTACAAGCATTATCAACCTCTAAAATCTTCACCATTGATCTTTGGAGACATCCTTCAAATCTTCTTGATCATACAAATGATGTATGTATTATAAACATGAAAGTAAATGTAAATAATATTGCTAAATAAAATTATTATTATTTAATTTTAAGGGGAATAAGAATGACAATCTGATAATAAGCAATGTAAGCATTTTGTAACTTCTATTATGATTATGTTATGAGGGGCCACATATGTAAAAAAGGAAACCTTTTTTTCCCTCAGTGTTCCACTTTATAGCATCCGCTTTCTTATTAAGTGTCTGTGAAGGTGAAAGTAGCAAACAGAGAGAGAGAGAACATACACAGAGATGTAACTCGTTTAACTTAATGCAAGAACAGGTTCAAATGGACCATTATATGTGAATTGTGAACTTGACATTGTCTGATGATCTTAATTCACATGTTTACTAGAAACCTTTTTGTATGTACTACTGATTTAAGTAATCAGTAGGTATCAGGTCTGTCTGCTCATTCAAATCAATGTTCTTTATGAGCACTGACTGAATAAAACACTTTCAATAGACCGGTTGTGGGATTCAAATAAAACCTGTGATTATATTTCTGCCTCTGGTTCATCTCATCATCCCTGTCATGTTTTGTTTTGTCACATTCTCTGTCTGTCGTCTCCCTTTACTTCTTTTATCACTTCAGTCGTCGTCTGCATTTCAGAGAACTTGAGGAGGGAATGCAGTTCGCTTTGACACAGTGGGAGTGTAGAGTAAAGGGATAGATGTATGACAGCTGATTGACACAGCATCGCAGAGCCAAAAGAAAGGGGTCTTCGTCATGGAGGGGGTCAGGTCAAAGGTCAGGGCTCTGGGGAGAAGAAGTGCTAATAAGGGGGTATGACACTTGAGTACTACAAAAAGTGCTTTATTTGAAATTCTCTATTTTCATCTTCAATGAAAAGTGTGCTATGAAGAACTTCACCTTGTTCTTAGTGTTTTGAATAACCCTAAGCCACCACACAGTGGCGCGTGCATGTATGTTTAGTTGTATTTTTGTGCTCATCAAGATAAAACCGACAGAGGTCGCTGTACATTGCTTTAACATTTTAGGATGGCGCTTGAGAGTACTTGATTCTGTCTACAACAGCGATTATGTAACGACGCCTTTGCTTCTCAAAAGAAATTCACTACGAACATTCATTCGATGAATGTACATGTGCGCTTCAATGCGTCATTATTTCTGAATATGACTTTCTATGCTTGAATGGACTACGTTTGAAAAAAAAAACAAAAAAAAAAAACTTGTACATTTGAACAATATTTTTAAAGTATGCTATTTATTTTTCCGGCGTGTTTTAAAACGGTGTCTTATATCGCTTTCATCAGTCACTAGTATGTTGTCCTACTACGCATCAAGCATGGGGTTAGGCGAGTACGTCAGGCCACGCCCCTATCATCCAGCTGGTGGCAACATGCTTGATGACTTCATCGCTGAGTTTGATCATTGGCTCGTCGACGCGGAGCTTCTGGCCAATCACATAGCGGCGCGATGACGTCACCTCCAAAATCCTGCAAGGGTTGTATGGATGGGGCGGGGCACAACGGCACATAGGTTAGAGACAGTGGAATGCGGCGCAACGATTGGCTCTCGCACACGAGGTGAGGGGCTGTTGCTGAGAGAAAAGCGAGGCAGAGTGGAAAAAATTGAGAGCGAGAGCGACAACAGTCTATCCCGTATTCACAAGCATAGTAGTGTGAAAGTGAAATGGTTAGTCAGGGACCCGTTCAAGGGGGCTTTATTGTGATTAAACGAATCAGTTTAGTAATTTTACTTTGCTTTTCATACTCAGAACTTACATTTGTTTAATATAGCAAACAGTATTGAAACAGAAACGTATTATTATTATTTAGTTTTTTTAGTTTATTAACATTTCTTGCCGTCCAGGGGAAGTGAAAAACCAGTGATTTTAGTATTAAGTGTAGCGCTGTCGTTTGTGGTAAACACGCACCTTTATTTAGAGAGCGAAAACTCGTATCGCGTTATTGGCCAGCGCTTCTTGAACACTTCCCTAGTGCCCGCCCACACCCTGTTCCTATGGTTCCCAGCGTTCTCATTGGATACTGTAACTTTTGGAGTGAGCGCCGGCTTGGTATCTAGCTTCATTGCGATTGGCCCAGAGCGCCTGCCAATCAAATGGAATAACCCACTGAGAAACGCCTCTAAGTTTGTGCTGTCACATCCATAGGTTACTGTATCTGTCAGCGCGCTCTGATTGGCCAGGCGGGCCAGCTGTTAGTGGTTCATTCACCATTTTGTGACTGTAGTGGAAAAGGGATTCATATAGTTTTTAATCCCTGTCTGAGTTGCTGTTGGGAGGGGGTAAAGATGTTTTACGGAGGACCGATATAAAGTAAAATTCCCGACAGACAGAAGACATGGATGGAGGTTGCTCGCCACTTCAGACGACAGGACAGAGCCCTTCTGCAATTTGCACCGTAAATTCATCGGTTACCTTCTAAGTATTTCTGCTGTTTTGGTAAGTAGTTATTACTCAAACGAATCCACCGCTAATATTAGTGACAACCCGTATTTTAGACACGAGTGTTGTGCGCAAAAGACAAATGGAGAACAAACCAGCTCGCTAAAATATCAAGGAAGGAGCTAGAGCAAGAAGAAGGAAGGGGGTGGGGATGCAGAGTTAAACTTTGTCAAATGTTTTAAAGACAGCGTTCAAACCAAGCTTTTAAGTAATTTATTAAGTTCTCCCTTTCATAATTGTTTGGACTGAATGGCATGAGTTTGAGCAACTTGAACAGAGCAGACTGGCACTCATGCGCTGCGTTACGCACTGGCAGGATTACGCTCGAGGAAGGACTGCTCTACCTACAGTACTAGCGAGTAAGAACGTCACGGCGCCAGTGTAAAAACAAACAAATTAATACTTTACTCCGTAACCGACGCTATTACTCGGACTTACTCCACGCGCTGTCATCTGCTCTCTGCTAGGACGGCTCATAAAGGTGGATAATTTGCAACTTTTGCTGCATGTACGTCCTTATTGACATGAACAACCTTTGCGTAGTGTTTTTGCGCGTCAGCGCGAGTGTGTTTGAACACGTTTTAAAGCTTTCTTTTACTCTCTTACAAGGCCTTTCCTTGTCTAATTTAGCTGTTGCGAGTCCTTGGCATAGTACTACTCCCGTGACATTGCGAAGCGCTGCGAGTACTACTACTACCACCGGCGGCTTTCGTGCGCATTCTGACGGTACGCTTTTTATTGTTGTGCATTATTTCAGCGGCTCGCCTCATAGTCCAATACATGTCGGAATACGTCCTTATGGAAATATAGAAGAGCCTTTTAATCCAAACTGCAGTTTTATAATCATTTCATATTGTAATTGATATTTTAAAAGTATCATTCAGTCCTAACGGGCCTCCTTGAATAGTGCCGTGTTGACACAAGTGGGTTTTTCGTGATACACACTCCTGAGATATTGTCATCTTCAGACATGCACGTAAATATGATGCACTCTGCTGTTGAAGAGTGTCTCCATAATGATGGCTCAGTTTGCCTGCATTAACACCATCCGTCAATTCATTTTTCATCAGGTTATGTGTGCCACTTTGCATGCTTTTAGTAATAGTAGGTGTTTGCCACTGAGCACCTTTGCTCCTTTGGGTCATGTTGGATAAATGAGTGAAATTCTTCCACGTCTGACTGATGGTGGTGGAGTGTTGTTGATAGGATGTTGTTTTGGGCAGCCTTTCGTCCACGTCACTCACTACATGTACTGCTTCAGCATCCATACTGCTCGTCTGGTACACGCTTTATAGGTAGTGTTTAGCTGCTGATTTCAAAGTGTTTGAACTCTTTTGCAAGGAAATTTTTTGCACGGCTGCTGATTTTTCAAAGAGCGAGGCATGTGTCCCTGATGCCCCTTGTTGTGCGCTCGTCTCTTGAGTTTCTCCATGTTTTTGCTGTTTCATGTGTGTGACTGTAACACCCCCTTGGTGACCCACTTTAAAATCCAAATAAAGCAGGTAATACAGTTGGAAATGGTCGGGCTTGGGGAGGAAGGAAGTCATAGCACCCATGCATGCCCCTGAGCAGCACGACACTGCACTGCTGCAGCCCTGCACCCTTCTGTATGCCCCAGAACGCACATTTGCAGAACAATCTGTGAATGAGCACAAAATCAGTGTCGATACGCAATGTGTTGTGTGGAGTAGGCAGATCGTTGACTTGAAAATCGCACACGTTGTGGTGTATGGCACTGTCGTGGGTTGTTTTTGTTGTTTTGTTTATTTGGTAATCCAAATTTTTTGCATGTTTATTTTGCTTCGTAACACTGCGGTGGAACGATGCACTGTAAGACTTATTCTCCAATTAAATCCGAGTAGTGTGACAGGCTGGCATACTGGCATCACAACTGCGTGTGAGTCTGTGTCCCCCTTTTCTGTCGCACATCAGTCTGAATATATAAGATAGGTGCTTTATTGACCCCTGAGGGGAAACAGCGTATAGATGTATGGCTGTGTTTTGGTTTGAGCAAAGTCTTTAGCACAAACAGTTGCTCCATTGACAACTGGTTCACCGTCAGCAGTGTGTGTGTATGTGTGATGTTGCGTGTTTGTGCTTGGCATTGGTGTGTGACGCATCGTATATTCTAGGCTTTACATTTAAAAAAAAAAAATAGATCATTGTGCAATATTGCTCTCTTAATCATGGTGGCTTAACGTTCAGTATTATATTTATAATATTACCTTTTAATCTGGGTGAACTGAAATATGTTCTGGCTCATTTGATTCACATTAATAAATGTATAGCCTGTGTGCGTAATGACTATAAGTGAAAAGGAAAAACAAATGGATTCGTTGAGCCTTAGAAACAGAAAATATTTATTATTAATTCTGAAATAAATCATTTGACCTTTTAGGATCAAGGTAGTTGCTCAGCTACAGCTGAAAGTATCTTGTCCATTTATCAAGTATAGTTTTGAAGTGGATTAAGGTTGTAATGAACAGCAGTTGTTGGCCTGAGGATGAGGATGGCAGGTTTTACATCGATGTTCACATAGACTTGTATAACACAGCAACATTTGAGCTGAAAACACTCCGCTCAGAGTGTGTGCTTGGATCGGACTTCTGTCATATGGCTGACATCAGAGTTTTTCTTGCTTTAGTTAGACCTTTAAAACAGGTATCATGCTAATATTCAAAATGCTGAGGCTTCAGGCTGTAGTCACATACATAGGAGTCAGAGCTGTCACGGGAAGTGGACCTAGGATTAGCTGAATGTGCGTGTGCGTAGTTTTGCACGACTGTTGTTGCACAAAATAAATATCTGAATGTATGAATGTTATATAGTTTGTCATTTGTAAAATATCATTATTTTCCAAATGTGCTAATCTGTTTACTTATAATTTACCACATACATGCATATCACAGATTGCTCATTGGTCTCATGTTTTATTTTTTTGTGTTGCTAGTATTATTTAGACTAGAATTCTATAATATATTGGAAAGAATCCTTTTTTTTAGGTACTTAATAACTACTACTCCACTAGTCTGCATTTTTCACACACACACACACACACACACACACACACACACACACACACACACACACACACACACACACCATATATATCATTAGACAGGAATTTACTGTTTTTGAGAGCTGAATGATATCAGAGCAATTAAATAGATTACAACATTTTCATTAAACTTGATGCATGTAACTTAGCCAAGATGTCCAGTGTGTTCATTTGATCTAGTTAATGCAGATTTGAAAAGCAGCATGAAAAGCAAAATTCTTCTATGTGAAATACCAAGGGAGGCCTGAGATGATTGTGATTTAATTATCAAATACAATTTCCTGGTAATTATCAGTGGTTCAGCTTCATGAGAAGTAAATCTTTGGCTAAACAGTGATCAAGTAAAAGTAAAAGGGTCACATGTTTTCTAGATTGTAGGTTGTGCAGTTTGACATCATCCATGGGGTTTTCAGTTTCCTGAGCAGGAATTTCTAGAAGCTGCAGGGATCTCTGGATTTATGCAAACGTAGCAACACCTTTTAACAACATGCTTTAAGTTTCACGGCTGAGAAAATTATATATGATCATGGTATATTTCAGATTGCTGTGATACATTTTCCGATAATGGGCATGGCATAATTTGTTGAATTCTGTCAGCCATAAACAAGAAGTTGAAAAATGGTTTGCAGTACTAAATTATATACAAACTTAAGGGCCATGTTGTCTCTACATCAGTTAAGCAACAACTTCACTTATCATATATTAATAGACCAAGGACGAGGAAGACACCGCATGTTCAGGATTTATTGTGTAAAAGATTATAATACACTTACAATCATATTATAGCTTTATTGCTTAGGATATTGCAGTTATGCTTGCACTTTTAAGAACCATATTTATTAACATGAATGTTATGTATCCCCTCACTTTTGTTTTACAGACTTTATTGTGTGTTTGCTTTATTGTTTTTACTATTTCATTAAATTTAATTGGTATGCTGGATGACTCTAACCGAATATAAACCTCTAGAATAATGTTAGCAAATTACACAACCATGTGATACACAACCAACTGTGGCTTACACCATGATTTGTATGTTATGTAATTGATTGTGAATATTGTTTTTGTGAATTTACTGAAATGTGTAGAAAAGCAGCATATTGAGGTGAAATTGCCAGTGAGCAAAGTGAACATTTGTGGCATCTTCTTTCTCTTTTTGGAAGATCGATTATGAGAGGCCTAATTACTTTATTTTAAACATCCTTAGTGTGTGGATCAGGCTTCAGTTGTTTTTTTTTGCCATTATTTACTTACAATTATTTATTTTTGACCTCCCTGTCAAAAAAGACACTCACACTTTCTTTATGGTTTTAAATTCGCGAGACTTTCTGACTCCCCATCAGGGGGAATACAAGGGAAAAACATGTTATTAAATTACCAACCTACGCTGAGGTCGGAAAAAAAGCTGATAATAGTGGAATTTTCTCTGAATTTTGGCTTGATTGCTGACTCATACATTGTGTTTTGATATGTGCATCCAAGTAATTAAAATTATTTTGCAATTACTAAAATAACATGCTGTCATACTGTTTTAAAAGCTTTCTCACAAACATATTTTCTGAAATTTCAGAAACAGATTGTTTATAATGTGATGCAAAGATCCTGAATTTTGAGTTAAACCTAATAACATTATTTTCTGTATAATATTCCATGTAGTAACCAGGAAGGAAATCTCTCTCCATTGCAAATAAACAGTTTAAGGTCAGTAGGAACGGTGGGTGGGGTGTCTCTTGGAATGACTCAAAGAATTCCCCAATTCTCCTTTTAAAGCCATCTCTCACAGGAAAATCCTGTGCGTGTGTTGTTTGTGTGGGAGTGTCTGTTTGCAGATTTTTTGTGAGTGGGTGGGAGTGTGGAATAGTAGAGAGAGTGAGAAATTGAGAGTAGAGGAGTGTGATTTCACACACGTGTTTCTGTGTACGAATGAATAAGGACAGGCTGGTAAAGAGGGGCTGGCTTAAAATGCATTTTATGTGTAGAGGAGTGAATGTTTGTGTTTTTCTCTTGTGTTTTCTGAATTCTCAGCCTGATTTTCCCCATGGTTGTGTATTGCAGCGTGACAGCAGATGCTAAATATGTCTGTTTTGTGTGTGTGATTGTAACGTGGGTATGGGAAAAGAGGCATCCACAGAATCCCAATCCGTTATATGCACATGGGTGCTATGGATCCCCCTCACATCATTTTGATACTGACAATGGGCAATGAATTGTGCACACATTGATTGTCGATTTGGCATATCTTTACTTTGTAGGACATATTACAGTATTCACTCACAATACAAAGCAGTTTTGACCAATTGTTGTTATTATCGTTATTTAGACTGTGAAAGTATGTAGATCTACCCACGTCATATTGATACTTTTTAAATCTGAAGACACTTAAGAACAGACATATATGCAAAATTTGTTTTTCTATCTGCATGCCAGCTAACATGAGTAAGAGTAACCACTGTCTTACCTAATGCAACAAAATCCAAGGCTTAAATATGCTCTCAAATCCGGTTATCTTGATTTTGGAATTTGGGGATAAAATTCAGGCATTTTTTTTCGTGGATTTATTTTAGTCTATTTTTTTTAGTCACATTCTTTTAAATGTGGATATAATGGATGTAAAACAACTTTACACACTTGGGTTAATTCGTTTTTAACTATGGACAAATAATTTAATTTACAATGTGTACAATGTGTTATCTACGTTTATTAATCTTTTATTTTCAAATAAAGTACATAGTTTTTTGTACTTATGATTTGTTTACTTTATTTAAAATGTCATACATGACATGTAACAGTGTTTTGATTTCAAGCTCTTTTTTTAGAAAACTGTGAAGTTGTGTGTCAGCTAATGCATGTCACTCTGACAAGATGTGGATATATTTTGTTATGGGCCCTTGTGACTTGTGACTGACAATGGCATTTATACCACCTACGTATCACATACCACCTTCTCTTGTATTGATGGAAAACGGATGAATCTTTTTTTTTTTTTTTTTTAGTAATATAAAATTTGGGTTTAATAAACCCAAATATTTGTTTTCAATTCAACAGAATGCTATAACCTTGACTTGAAAATTCTATAACACTGACCTTCACCTACAAATTTCACGTAAAATAAAATGTTATGTACTTTTTAAGTGTTTTCCCATATGGCATTGAAATTTATAGCATAGGTTCAAGCCTGGGAAAAATATTTAGAAAGACTCAATATCTTTTCTGCACACTATTTAATATTCAGTGTGTATTTCAGTCATTTTTTTCAGATTTTTTTTAATATACCTTTTTGTGTACTCAGCATTACTGTTTCTGTTTGAACACATTTGCACACATGGAACAGTATTTTCACAGTTATTCTATATTAACAACAAGGAAATGTCTATTTATTTGTTTACTTTTTTCCTTCTTGTTACAGGTTGTTGTGAGGAGAAGTAAAAGAAACCTCAAAAAGCCAATTAAACAGGAAAAAAGAAAGAAGAAAAAAGAGGAGAAAGAAGTAGTTGCCACACTAAAAAGATGAGGCCACCAAAGAAACAGAGAGGACGCTCTCCTTTATCGACACGAGCAAAAGGAGCAAGAAAACGAGGGGGCAAACTTGAAGGACATTCACAGACAACACCGCCTGGACCTTCAGACCAGAAATACACTCCATCCAAAGAAGATAGCTCTCAGGACAAGCATATCAAGAGTAGCAACATACTAAACAGTGAGGGGTTAAAAGAGCAAATAAGAGAAAGGACAATGGAAACATCTAAATCTGAAGAGAATGCAGTAATAGTGAATAAGGCAAAAAGCCCCAGGAACGTTAACACTAACAGTTTAACAGATAATACAGACTCAATCAAGATAGCCAGCAACGCACATGAAAATTCACATAGTAATAGCACAGACATCTGTAACACAAACACACAAAACTTTACTAGCACAAACAGTAAAGGTAGCAACCAACATGCAAACAGCATTGCTAGCAATACGCAAAACACAAATACTACAGCCAACAGTTTAAATAAAAATAACTCATTGAGTGCCAACCACACTTCCACCACACCCTCCAGTCGAAAAACAGCCACTTTTAAAGCCAGGGTGCCCAAGAAGAAGTACATGTATGAACATCAAGCTTCCAGTACCTCTCCCATCAGTTCAACCCCTGTAGCCCAACTCACTATTCACAGCAACCATTTAAGTTCCCCACACAACTCCATTTCTCAAAGCAGTACTCCTGTGGTCAGAAATGATTTAGTTAAAGCAGATATTTCTAATCTGGACAATAGTGGGAATAATAGGAGAGAAATGGGGAAAATAGCAAGCACAGAAACCCCAAAAGGAGATAGATCCAGGGGTGATATGTTGAAAAGTGAGGTGCCTTCCGAAGGCGAAAAGGTGGTCCAAGTGGTGGAAGTAGATGGATATGGGGAGCAAGCCCCAAATTCTGTGCGCTCATCATCCACAGACACAGCCAGTGAACACTCTGTGGATCTGGAGGTCCTTGAGCCCTCTTGTGTGCAGCTAAATTCAGGGAACCATGTAAGAACGTCAAGAAGATTCAACCTCTCAAACAATTCAACCCTATCTGTCCTCTTGTCCCCCAAACACACACAAATTGAGCAGGGAGGGTCTGCAACAGTAGCAGAAGCACTAGCTAAAGGACTGAAAAACCAAAGGGTGCTAGCACGTAGACGACCAAGAACTAATTTAAAAGTAGATGAGAAGCTGATCAAGGAATGTGTATTTATCTGTGGTGTGGTGCGTGGGTCCAGTAGAGAGCAGCTGAATGTGGAGTTGCAGATTAATGGGGAGGGGACACTGCTGTCATATCCATTTCATACATTAGTAAGTCGCCCACACCAACCCATTGACCTCATTTTAGACGCCCCACCCCCAGGAAATGAACTTGTGGAGGTTGGGACGCGTGTTTGTGTGCCTTATGGAGGAGATAAAGGTAAAGAGTGGTACAGAGAAGGTGTGGTTGCTCAGGTAGACTCTCATTCAGCTTGCCCCTACATGGTGCTTTTGCAGGAGGAGTTGGAGCAGGAGAAAGAGAGGTGCAGCAATGAGGAGATGCAACAGCCATCAAGTACAAAGACTGTATGGGTTACCCGCCAGAACTTGCGCCTCCTTGTTCCGCCATGGGATGGGGTTATGAGAGAGAAAGAACGGGAGGAGAGAGAGCACAGGGAGGAGATAGAAGTGGAGAGAGAGCTATGTCAGTTAAGTGAGGGAATGGATTTGGTAAGTGCATGTCCTCCCAGGGAGAACTGCAGATTCCCATCTCCAGGCACAGGGGTTCATCACTTTGGAAGCACACATCTTTCATCTTCCACTTCACCAGCAGTTGTTATGGTAGCAAACAATATGTTTAGTTTAGCAACTAGGAGGGAGGATGATGGAACTCAGAATAGGGAAAGAGTTAGAGAAAGAGAACACGAGCGAAAGCAACTGCAGACTCCAGAGGTGGACATGGAGGTTTTGCGGCTTAACATGGCACCACTCAGAGATGGTGGAGGTCCCGTAGTCTCAGGGGGACCAAAAGCAGGTGTGCCTAATCAGCACAGACAGATTCTTTCCAAACCTCCTGGGTATCCAAGTCCCATTACAGTGGTGCGAGGCATCGCCAGGACCTCTTTAGGAAGTCCACAGCCCACCCCTTCACCTACAGTTTTAGGGTCTGATGGGAGTATCTCTCACCCTATGCCACCCTCTGTGCCTCCTTCCCCTAGCTCCAGGGGTTCTCTGACACCTCTGGAAAAGACTCCTACACCTTCACAGACCTCCACCCCCGTTCCAGGGAGTTCTGCCTCTTCTTCTGCTTCTTCCTCAAGATCAAGGACACCGTTGTCAGCTGCCCAGCAGAAATTCAAGAAAGGCGATGTGGTTTGTACAAATAATGGGATTCGTAAGAAGTTCAATGGGAAGCAATGGCGCCGCTTATGCTCACGAGAAGGCTGCATGAAAGAGTCCCAGCGTCGTGGCTACTGTTCTCGTCACCTCTCCATGCGTACCAAAGAAATGGAGGGAGCTGTGGGAGAGAGAGGGAGTGGAGGAGGTGGAGAGAGTAGCTCAGGCACTGTGACCCCTTCAGATCTGCGGGGTCGTGCTAGCAGTGAATTCGATTGGGATGAGACCTCTCGCGACAGTAGTGAGACAAGCAGCCGAGGTACTGACTCTCGTCCACGTCTTGGCTTGCCGTCACTGCTCCCTCAAGACTTCTCTCGTTTTGACTTTGACGAATGTGAGGCTGCAACAATGCTGGTATCCCTGGGCTCAAGGTCTGTAACACCCTCATTCTCACCGATTTCAAATCAGTCCCCATTCTCACCTACACCTTCGCCATCAGCTTCGCCACTTTTTGGCTTTCACCCTGCAAATTTCAGTCCTATTACTGCCTCTCCAGTCTTGCCTCCTCGCCGCCACAAACACCCCAGTGGTACCAACAGTGGTGTCCCAAAACATGGAACAGGAGGCACAGAGAGGGAGAAAGACAGACACTTGTCTGGTATTGTGCCATCCTTCCACACCAATCTAACCTTCACTGTACCTATGAGCCCAGGCAAACGCAGGACGGATGCCCCACCTCCCCCAGCTCCACTGTCACAGGAATATGGCAAACCCGATCAGGAACAAAGCTGTCGTGACCCTTCTCTTATAACAAATCTCTGCATTATCTCTCCTCAGACCATGACTGTCACGCACCCCCAAAGACTGCCTTCAACCACTGCCTCTTCCCCACCCGCTTCTCCCCTAAGCTTAGAATCAGGTTCACAATGTACAGTCTCCCAGCAGCCTTTGAGAGACTCTCCAGTAATAGTGAGAAATCCTGAGGTTCCTTTAATAAAGTTTACAGAACTCCCACTGGCTAGAGTTGCAGAGGTGGACAGGACCAGTTCCACAGAAAACAGCCAAACTGGTGTGCATTCAGAGACAGGACTACAGGTTCCTGTTCCAATTAACGCTGCTTCCACTAATGGATCTGTCTTACTGCAGAATCCCACCTCAACTCTTGTTCTAGTGTCTACTACCTCTTCCATTCCAAACCCAACCCCTGCAGGTCTACCTACGCAATCCAGCGCCACCTTAGCCTGCATATCAGTGCCTAGCCCTGTCCCAGGGCCTGGTCTCATTGGTGCGGGTGATGGAGGGGGACAAGATAAGAGTGGCCAAGTGACACTGCAGCAGCCTGTCCCTTGTCACCCTGCTCCTACTGCCCTGCTGCCGCTCATACTTCCCACAGAGACCTTGCATCCTGTGCCATGCAAAGACATCATCATGGGGCGACCTGGAACTGGTAAGAGAATTCTATATTTAAATGTATTGCTAACACCAATGTTTAAGTTGTGATTCCCTGGAGACGTTACATAATAACAAAAGAAAGATGCCATGTTAGACGAATTCAATGAAAATGTAAAAATAGAAACCATTCAGAGAGTAAGGATGTACTAAAATTGATTAAGTATTTTATTAAATTAAAATAAAATTTTCTTCATCATTTGCTCAGCCTCATGTTGTTCCAAACCTGTATGAAAAATACTTTTTTGTTGAGTTTTTTTAACTGTGAACCAATAAAACATCGCTACTACAAAACAAATCAAACATATATAACGTTTTTTTTTTAACTGTGAACCAATAAAACATCGCTACTACAACACAAATCAAACATATATAACTTTTTTTTTTTAACTGTGAACCAATAAAACATCACTATTACAACCCAAATCAAACATATATATATATATATGTTATTTAAGGAATAAAGTATAGTTAGCCAGTCATCACAAAAAAAAACAAAAAAAACCTGACAGAGCTGATATAATTTTTATGTATGTACAAGGAAGAGTTTGCAAAATGAAATAAAAAACTAGTGCAGTTATGTAGGAAACTGGTTGCCTGGGAAAACAATCAGTGATACAGTTTGGTCATCATACAAACCATTTTGCAAAATGTGATCAGTAACCACTCAAAATCCAAAAGTATACCAGACAGCCATGTTTTATCTTGAATAGAATTTTAGAATGTCAGAAGTATAGATTGTCAATGTGTTTTCAGTGCTCAAAGTAATATTTGTTGTCATACACAACATTACATTAATCTTATTCAGTGTTGGTGAATGCTTGGCTTTGGTCTTCAATAACCATAATTTTCCCTTTTACTGAATTACACATGTAATATCAAAATCTGTCTGTGTGATAATTATATTTCAGAACTCTAAAAATGACAGTTAAACTTTATTTAGTTCTATTATAATTTTTATTAAAAAATGATAAATATGCTTAAAATATGCTGTTTGCATAAATGTTTTGCATTGTTAAAAAGAGGATATTGCTTCAGTTTTTAAAAATGTTTATATTATTTTGTAGTATTTTTCACCAACCACATTTTAACATGACGCTCAGTTTCTGCTGATGAAAAGCAGTCCCACAACATGCTCTTCCCATCACCATTCCTCACATGGTGTCATTTTAATTCTGGGCGATGTTAGATTTGCACCACATATATGGCTTCAAAATCTGGCTTAAAAGCTCTGTCTTGGTCTCATTTCACCACAAAATCTTTTCACACATAGCACTGGGTATATATCTTTCACAGACCAGTGCTATATGCTGAGAAACTTAGATTTTAATCCCATTCTTAGCTACAAAATTAGTGCACTGTAGCAAGTTTAAAAGTAATTGTTAGTCTCTCTGTGGCTTTTCTCACAAGTGTTCTTGTGTGCGCTAAGAATTTGGAAGCACAGCCTTTTCTAGACAGTTTTTGGATAGTTTAATGTAATTTCCTAATCATTTAACCAACAGTACACATTGGGAAATTGCATTTAGCCCTTTTCTAAATTATGCATTTGTTTTTATTTTAGCTCTGACTTGTTCTCTTTAGTCTTTATTTTTAAAGCTGTATTTCAGATTCTCAAATTGCATGATCTTTATTTTTTGTTCAGAAAATTACATTTTTTTTACATTTCAGTGAATTTACAATTAGATAAAATAAAAAGTTATGCTCTGAAAATATAGTATATCCAGATTAAAAGCTAATTACCTCTTCAAATTAAGATCAAAACTAAGGTATCTGTTTACTTTCAGGAATAAATGCTTTGGCATTAAAAGCAGTGAGATTCTGGTGGGTCTCGGATTTTGCAGTGTTGTTGTAATCATCAGCTGCTGTAATAGTGGGTTCGATTAAATGTTGCGCTGGTCGTAGCACTTGCACTGCTGATTTTAGCACTATATTCAAAACATGGTCATTACGTGTACACTGAATAACATGAAAGTGAAGCAAAGTAAAAAAAAACTGAATTGAAAGAGCCAAAGATTGAACTGAAGTGTTTAGGAATTAGTTACGTGTATAGTTGTGTATGTGCTTTGCATGCATGCGGTCAGAAATGAGAGAATGTCTTTTATACAGACATAACAGTGTGTCATTTAGGGAGACGTTTAGTGTATGCTTGTGTGCTAGTGTAATATAAAAAAAAAATCTTCATGTGTATTTATGCATATATATAATTATGTGTGGTATTTGTGATTTAGCTGTCATCAAGAGTGCGTATGGTGTGATAGAGGGAAAGGGATTGTGTGTTGTGAAATAACAAGAGGGCCTTTGTAAAAATTTAGGCCTGGTCTCATAGGCCTGCCTTAACAAGCAAGCTTGTGAGAAGGATGTTAACACACAGAGACAGACACGCACAGTCTGTACAAAATTGCAGACCTGCTAAAAAGAAAAAAAAAATATCCATACATTTATAGAATCTGTTCTAATGGAATCTTTTATTGCTGCTCGGTTTTGATAGCTAACCTATATGGTTAACCCAGAGAATTACAAGCATTGTAGGAGACCAATACTCTGAAATATAATGATTTAAAAGTACATTATAAATACTTATCTTTTTAAAATTATTAAAGCATGTTTATCTTAAAGCATGTTAATAAATTATTATCTTAAAGCATGTTATTGTATTGTGATGACTGAGAAATTGCAGCATATGACACACACTTTTTAAAAAAAAATAAATATACTGAACTTTTATAAATACTTTCATATATCCTAAAATATACTAAACTTTTTTACTTCAGCTGATCATCACATATAAATTGACATTTCGCAATGCTGTCCATGGTCATGATAATTTGTAATCTTTCATACAAAAAAATATATATATATATATATATTCAGACATAATTTGACTAAAGAGTCAACAGACAATTCTCTTCTTAAAGTACAATTCATTTTTTTTTTTTTTTGGTTATCTACTCTGCGTGTGTGTGTGTGTGTTCCTGGTATTCTCTCAGTTCTAATGTCCCCACAAGGATAGTAAAATCAGTAAATTTTGACCTTGTGAGGACATTTTTTAGTCCCAATGAGGAAAACAGCTTATAAATCATACAAAATGAAGTTTTTGGAAAATCTAAAAATGCAGATCTTGTGTGAGTGCTAGGGTTAGGATAAGGAGGTACCCTAAAGTTTGTAAAGTATAAAAACTGCCTATGGAATATTCCCATAAAACCCTGAAAATACTGTGTGTGTGTGTGTGTGTGTGTGTGTGTGTGTGTATGTGTTTGTACCTACTCAACCATGTTTGGGGGCAAATTTGTACCCAGATGTGAGCTAAATCTAAAGCCTCTTTTTGGGGACGATATAAATATAAATGTAAAGAAAGTTTTTTTAATGTACAAACGCAGAAGATTTTCTGTAAGGGTTAGGGTTAGGTTTAGGTTGTAGCTGTATGTTAAAACAACAGAAGTCTATAGAATGTGTCTATTTAGATAGCTTTACTTAAACGTGTGTGTGTGTGTGTGTGTGTGTGTGTGTGTGTGTGTGTGTGCACGCGCAAGTTTATGGTCTTATTTCTGATGTGTTTACTGAGTGAAGGTGGATGTTTTTGGATTATCTATGATTGGTCCATATATGTTGTCCTATTCAGTTATATATGTGTTGTATATTGTATAAGTGCAACACTGTTTTGGATAATTTATTTCAAAACTGAAATAATGATTTTCAGTTTGTTTTAGATAAAATACTGCAGCTTACCAGCCTGTCACAGCATCATAAATAAACAGGTCATATTTTTCAGTTATTGTTGTTATTGTACATTAGCTTAAAGGACACCTAAAAATAAATTTAGACGATTGGTTTTGAGGGCACTCAGGGATCACGTTTGAATACAGTGGTTATGAGTATGATGCATATAATCTAATTCTGAAAAATAAAAAAATGAGCCAACAAAACTTTTTTTAAGAGAGAGGAAATGCAATTCCTTTATATTGTGAGTCTCGAGTGAAAAGTTGTTTAAATATACTATTCACTAAAAATATATCAGAGTGAAAATGTCTTTATATTAAAGTATGTGAATCACTAAACAGCAGAATTGGCAGTCTGTTTTCAGCTGTCATTTACTATGGCAGTGATTCCAAACATTCTCTGTTTCATTTAATCCACACCCTCTGCAAACACAGATGTACTAATCACTAGAGCCGTCACAAATACTAACAATATGCATGTTTTCTTCTGTTGCTGTTTTTTTTTTTCCTTCTAAAAACTGTGAAACTGTACTGCAACACTGAATCTAAAAGAAGTTGAACATCAATTTTTTTTTTTGCTGCAAATTTTAAACTGATAAAATAGACTGTTCGTGTCTGCTTATTTCTCTGCAAAATATATACAGCACCTTCAACTCATCACTTTAATTACATGTATTGCAGACTGTGTTTTTATTTTGGGCTGTAGTATAATTTTGTCCGTATTTGATACAGCGTTTCCGATGGTTCTCTGCCTCAATAGCGCATAGGACATGATCTCTTCCATTTATGTGCCGAGTTCTGAGTCGCCATCTGTCGTATAGTCTAACTCTGCAATGTTTAGCACTTATATGTTACAACGGTGTCTCCCTTTTCATCATTGCTGTACTCATAATGTCAATTTAATTCTCTTCATTTTATTTTCCATTCACCCACTTATTTGTGTCAGACTTTTCTACTGTTTTTCCCTCACCTATTTCTCGCTCTCTGTCTTTCTCTCTCTCTGGTGCAGTGCAGAAGTCTCTCTGTTTCTCTGATCATAGAGTGTTCCCGGGAATGCCAGCCATTCCCTTTTTGTAGAATGTTTCTGCATGAATACAAACATGTATACATTTATATAAACTACAGCATGGATAGACAGCATGTTATACATTGACTTTTTCACTGCTATATTTTGTGCCTTTTTTCCCTTTATTCAACATTTTAGTTCACGCTAGTATTCGCCGAATGTTTGATTTCTATGTTATATCTCAAGGGAGATCACAGGATCTAAAAATGTAGTCTCGTAAGACTCTTGCACATACATTCACATAAAAGCCCCCGTCTCTAGCTGTAATCTCTCCTTCACTCAATTCTGCATCTGCCAAAGCTGTGATCGCCTTCGTGTTTTTCCATAGGGCAGTGCTGCCTCCTTGTGAGAAGAGTATGCCATTGCAGGCTTTAAAGAGACGTACCTGCGTAGAGTTTCATAACTACCTTTTTTAAATTTGTGCTGTATTTCGTGGACCTGCACCTAGTCTGTTAGACTTTCCTAACAGTGGTAAAAATGTTATAAGTGAGTGTATGAATGTGGATCAACAGACATTAATCCAACATGATGGATTTTTGGTTAGCCACCATTTTTCATGTTTTTTCCCCCCTCCATATGTCCTTTGGAAAATAGCTGGAATGCTTGTACTGGCAGATGGCAGCGGAGATATAAATATCTTACAAAAGGGCAGCGTGTGTGTGTGTGGAGATAGTGCCATGGTCAGTGGTCACCAAAAGTGGCATGAGTAACAATACCCATAAAGCTGTTGCCATGGAAACAGGGAGTGGGCTTTTTGAGATTGTGTTTTAATCACGTAAAAACAATGATTGGATAGGAGGAACAGAAAGGTTTTGGAGCATGGGGTTCTTACACTGTTAACCCTCAAACATACAGCGCTGTACCCATCTCTGCATGCGAGAAGTGACACTCATGGCCAACTAATTGCTGATTTGAGATATTTTACTGGCATTTTCATGTATTTAGATGTGTCCATATTACTAAATTTAAAAGTAGCGAGTGATGTTATATTTTGCCCGTTTGTCATTCTCAATGGAATCAGCCAGGAAAGAGTTAAGAACTTGTTTATTATAATCATAGTCTGAGCTGGAGGCTCTCGGCCTCACCTCATTGGCTGTTGCCAGGAGCTCAGCGCAAGCTCAGTGGCTGAGAGAGTGAGTAGCCCCTCCCACTGCTCTGACATTGTGTTATATAGAGGAGCAATGTCTTTTGATAACCCATTCTTACTTCGGTTTGATTTGCATGGATACATCAGTTGAGAGTATGTAAATATGTGTTCCCGCATAATCAAGTTTCCTATTATCCGTTCTTAGTCTATTTATAGATATTTTGTCTCTCCTTTTCTGTCGTTCGATTACCATCTTCCCACATACAGCGAGAGAGGCCCTGTTTTCACAACTTTCACAACTCCCTCCTCCCCTCCTCTCCATAGAATGACTCTTGTTCTATTTTTATTCGCCTGACTTGCACAGTTTCCCCTTCCCACCCATTTTCCCTCTCTTTTCTCAAACATTCCACGACCACTAATTTTTTTCACCCACTCTTGAGTGTCTTTCTGTTTGGTACTGGGGTATATGTAATGTGTAGGATACTCTTCAGGCATAAGCGTAGTGTGGAATGTATTAGTCAGATAATATTATGTCGTAATATTATTTGGCCACTGTGTTTGTGTGGAAAATGTTACCGCACTTACGGTTACAGTTCCTCTGTAGTTTCTTTCTCTCTCACACAAATCTTTCTCATTGTAGCGTGACTGTTTGTGAAGGGACTGGCTGATACTGGGCGCAAGGCCAATACCCCTCTGCCCCATACAAACAAACCAGTCACTGAACTCAGCACACACACTTAAACCTACACACAGGCACGCTGACATTCATAGGCACCGTGAGCATGCCCATGTCATGCTGCCTGAGAGTTGTATACACTGATAATAGTGTTTTGACAGTCACCTTTGTCTGTGACATAATCACTATCAGCCGATTCACTGGTCAATGTCCCGTTGGCAGTAACAGTGGTCACCAAGTTTAATCTCTGACCTATATTACTGCACTCAACCAAAACAAAGTTCGCTGCGCTTTAGTAAGTTAGTAACATTAAACAAATAGTAAAAGATGGGGAAAAACATATTATGTGAAGAATATTTTAATTTGCCTTTGGGTATAACTGTAATGTTATTACGAAATGTTTGTAACGTATGTACAGCCGTATGGTCTCCAAGAAAACCTCTGCCCAGTGACAAATCTCTTTGTTTTTTGACGCTATGGCATTAAAAACCAAAACAATACTCTTACCCTTATTTACCACTCCAGAGAAGTGGTATAGGTGTTTAATTCACACAAACAAGAGCAATGTTGTGCTGAATATCAGCATGGAGATGAATCAGCTGCAAGTAATCTTTTTTGCTTTTATACAACAGTATAAACAATAAATTAATATCAAACAACTTACATTTCAGACTAAATCTGTTTCAGTTTAGTTCCTTTATATAAAAGAAGCCAAAGCATCAAGCTTTATGTATCACCAAACACCATGTCTGTAACACACTCTGGTCTTGAACTCAATGAACAGAAACCAGCAGAATTATACAAACTGTTACACTAAACATCAATCTTGAAACACAGCTCAGCCAATCAGATTCGAGGACTGGAAATAACTGTTGTATAATGCTTACTACAGTGTTTTAACTGAGTGTGGAAAATGTGGGTAGTGTATTTCTACAGTAGAGTCTATTACATTGGTAATGAAATTAAATTTGCATTTCTTGGTAATGCTTGTCTTATTTTGCCACATTGACTGCAGACGATGCAGTTTAGTGTGTGAGGAAGTAGACATTTACTTCTCTCTTGTATTAGTGTATATTTTTGTTATTTAAAGTTATTTTACTGCCAAATTTAAACTCGATGTAATATAATGACTTAAAATAAGCTTTCAATTGTTTATTGACTTTCATGTGAATAAATAAAATAGAAATTCGCCTGTTTTAAAAGTACTATTAAATAAATGTAATAAGTGTGATATGGCGCCCTCTTTTTTTAAAATGGCCACATTACATTTTAACCACTGTTTTGAAAGGAGAGCGTTTGTCCAGCTCATGTGAGGATTTATATCACGTGTCTTTGAGTCTAATTAATCTGTCCTGAAAATAACGCATTCGTTAATGGTACCCACAATAAACCAAACCCCGCAATGTATTAAAAAAACTGTTATGACACGCTGTGCTTCTTTGCCCGTTAGAGTAGCGCGACAGGGTCAACGTCACAGTGGGAGCAAATATCACGAGAGCCCACGTAAAAGTCATGCCCCAGATTCTGTGGCGTGTTAAATATTTATTAGCTCGTTTTTTAGCCGCGGCCAGTGAGACGCAGAAAGCCAAATCCGGATTTGCATATGACTGACATTCCAGCGCACGCTCCGACCAATCATCGCGTCGGATTGTCTTACGATAGGTTGCGTCGTAGACCAATCTGAGAAAGCATTCGAAGAGTAAAAGGCGGGTCACGGTCTGGGCGAGGTTGACACGCTGATAGAGCGAAAGAGGGCAGCCTACTATACAACAGGAGGAAGAGGGAGGGAAAGAGAAAGAAAGAACGGGTTTGCGAAGCGAGAGAGGAGAGCGAAATCGAGGGAAGAGTCGTGGCCAACTGAGTGATGTTATGAGACAACGACTTCTTTACTACGAACACCCACGGAGCGAGCGGAGAGGGGCGCGTAATCATCCGCCGCGGATCGGAAAGTGACCCTGCTGCAGGAGAACCGCACTGGACTTTAGGGGCTGTTATTACACTTCAGACCCGTCATTTCATCACAACAGCACTGCGCCGGATCATCTCGGTCCAGCTTTTCTTCTCTGTTTTGTATTTCCCCGCCGTTGCCCGTTACGGGTTAGGGCACGGCGGAGTTTGACCGTCATCTCTTAGCGGATTTCTTACTAGTTTGGCGATTGTGTTAGAGCCGAAGGCGAGGAGTTTACTGCACGATTAGCCTTTTGGATGAGACTCTTTGGGGCTGGGGTGTGTGCGAGGGAGGGGGTGTCGGAGCAGGCATTTAAAACGAGAAGTCGCTGCAACTAGAATCCAGTTTAAGCGAAACGTGCGTCGTTTTTAAGCCCGAACGAGATCAAAACAAACCCTCCAAAGGCGAGCAAGACAAAACGATGCTTTCTGCGTTTAGGGATAGAGGATCATCGTGCGGTTGTACAATCTACAGGGGTTTCGTTTTCTTTGACATAATATGAGATGCTGCTATTATACTGGATCTAGTCAAAAGTACGAGTTGTGTGTGGTAAAGTGGTATTTATAGCAACATACAGAGCATTTCAATGACACGAGGACTTGGTCGATTTTTCTGTTTCACTCGCGTAATTATAAATGACTTTGTCCGCGTAATTACAACGACCAGCTACAGTGCTACTACAGTGTAACTAATGATTGTTGGTCTGGAACACTGCACAGGTGTTGTTTGCTTATTGAAACCAGTTGTCTTTCTCTGTCTTTTTACTCCAGACCCCTGGCTTTGGTGGTTTCTCTCTGCCAGACAGTCGTTTCTTCCTCTTTTTAAAGACTAGGTGTTTTCCGTGTAGTGCTACAGTTTTACTCCGTGACATGAGGACAGGTTTTGTTGTAGCGCCCGGCGGTGCGGATGCGAGACCAGGGGCGTTCCCGAGGGGACGGGCTCATCTGGAACTGTGCTGCTAAAACCAGGTCCGGATCTCCCAAATGCTGCCCCTAAACCAAAGTGGTAGTGCAGAATGAGTCCGGTTACTGCTTGTGTACTGGGCAGGGTGTAATTATGCGTTTGTCAATCAGAGATTGAGGCCAAACTGATGAATTTAGATCAGATGTGAAACAGGATGTGGATCTGCACTGACAAGCAGAGTGAATAATAGTGACCACGTGAAAAAGACAGATGTGTATTACATGTGGCCTTTTATTATTAAGCATTTGATACGTATCATTTCCCTGTCGGATGGATATTCCTTTTGGTTAATCTTTTTAATAGAAGATCGCTTCCGTTGTGTGTCGCAACCCAAAGAATAAATTACACTCGTACTGCGGGTGTAGTAGCACCATGACCATGCTAACCTGCTAATCTGGCAGATTTGGGCTTCCCATTTTCACGACGATTTACTGAGACAACCGTTTCCACGTTTTAGGCATTGCTTATTTGATGCCTGCAGTGCTTCTTTTATTTTTATAGCCGTATTTAATACTTTTTATTGCCAAACTAGTTATTAATCGTGATATTGTACATGTAACCCCCCCTGGGCTGAGGTGAGCTCAGGTCGCGGACTGTTGCACTACTCGAGCCCGAGGATGACCGAGAGGCCTACTTAACCCCTTCATCTCCGCAGCTATCCGTCAATGTAAACAAGCTCAGACGAGGAGGGGGCAAACAGGACCAAAAATAAACTACATCATCCAAATAAAACCAAACCCGTTTGCGAATTTCGAACCTCAACAGTGTGCATACTCGTACGTTAACTGTGTTCACGACAGTGTTTTAACGCCAAGATCGTCATTTGCTATAATCTGCGCGTTTCTGAAGGTGGAACGGCGCTTTACTCTCTTCTGTGCGGTACCTGATAGCACGCTGTCATCATTTTACTACAATATGATCCGGTGTCTGAGCCAATAAATCAGAGAATACAGAAGGACTGAAGATCAGTGTGACTGAACCACGGCATGCCATTACCAAGAACATTTGGTACCAACATGAAGAAACTCCAGTAGACGGATGCTGGCAGCATCGATTATGGCCGCTTATATTCATCGCTGGACTCAACATCACCTGTCTGGGAAAAGCATCATCTGGATATTTTATTTTTAATCGCAAGGAATTGTTTAACTTTATATCAGATGAACGTTTGAATAAGTACCTCTATTTAATATTACATTTTCGTGAAGTTCTTCTGTAAAAAAAAAAAAAAGTATTTCAAGCATCTTACTCGACCATGTTTTCATCGGAAAGCCCGCAGTATCTTCGCCAAGGACTCAGCATGTTTGGTCAGTCATTATTACTCAACGTGTCTGATGTTGTTTTTCTTTATAGCTGGACTTTTGCGGCTGAAGTACAGTATTTGCAAATCGTGTCTGTGTAGTTCTAACTGCAGCAGAAATAACTGCATGAACAGCCTGTTCCTGAATCATATTATTTTGGAAGTGATTGTTTGGCGCCAAATACAGCCTGCTTAATATCATTCGGGAACAATATGTTCATGCACTTACTGTATTCATGACAGTCTGTCTTCTTTAATCTGTTTTTGTAATGTGAAACAATATTCTGCTGCAGCAACATAAGTTTTCTCTTGTAACATTCAAATATTTATGACAGCTTAATTTAATTACAAACAGCTTTCGTAAATAATGTTACTGTAAATGGTGTTTTGGTCTTGTCCTTTATCTCCCTCCCTAATTTTGTTTATTTTGATATCGTTTGTACACTTAGTATTTATTTTGATACCAGAGAGGGTGATACAGAAATGTGTAAATATCATCAAAATCATAAATAATTACTGAGACAACTGTGTGCTACAGTGATCCAATGATATAATATTATGTGCATATGCATCTATTTATGTGGCTCATCAGGCTGTGATTTGGGTGTTGATATGGTGTATTGCTTGCTGTTAATACTGGCTAGAATGAATGCTCTTTTATTTTCTCCTGTAGTGTGGACTAATGTTGAGCCCAGATCGGTTCCAGTGTTTCCTTGGCATTCATTGGTCCCTTTCCTGGCACCCACCCAATCAGATCCATCGGCTCAACCTGGTGAGGGCCAACAAACTGTCAGTCATCCGCAGACAGCTTCTCTGAAGAAAGGTAATTTAGTGCATACAGCCATTGTCTGACTGATTCCAAAATGAGCTAAAATGTGTTTGTCAACCTTTTGAGATATTAAAAAAATGTGGAAACATGTTTCCTGGGATAGTCCGGACGCTGTTATGTATTTGGCCTCTTCTGTCACATCTGCAGTGACTCTCTGTAATTCTAGCTGCTGTAATTTAGCCATTACCCAGTGCAACGATTGACCTCAGAGGTTGCCAGATTGGAGGGATTCATTAAAGATATTGTAATGAATAACCCGTCTTTCACTTTCAGAGTCTCAGAGCGGGTCAGTGCTGAAGGAGATTATAGAGGGAGCACCTAACCCTTCCTCACGCCCCACTCCCTCCGCTGACGAACTGCCCCCGGAGAGAGAGAAAGATGCGGAGCGAGAGAGACCTGACAGTGAAACAGAAAGTGACGTGGATGATCCGTGAGTGGTCTAGTGTGTGCGTGTGAGTGTGTGTGTGAGATGCGTCATTCTGTTTGAATGTGTTTTGTTGCTGGTGTTCCTGTGTGTGGAAAGAGCTGCATAATGGCACCACAAAGACAGAGAGAACAAAAGCATTCCTCTTTCTCCTGTGTCTGTATATGAATGACAGCAGAAAACCAGAGGCAGTTTACATTAATGAACTGTCATCTGAATACACTTCTCTCACTTGTTTTTCCCTCTCCCTTATGAATCACATATAAAATTCTGCTCGCTTTATAATCATCAAGTCATCTAGTACAGTTCCTGCTAAATGTGCTTTATCCATTAAGCTTATTGTATTATCTTCGCATTAAGGTGTTATTGACATTTGCGGAGCATCCATCTCTTTAATATTTTACACTGGATATTACAGACGTGTTAAAGCTCTGTGCTTTCTGTTTTGGTGGTGGGCTGCAAAGCAGTAGCTCATCGACACAGTGCATTGCAGTTTTCAGTAATTGGCTCGGTGCATTCTGCTGTATTGTTTCACGGCACAGTGAAGAGCCCTGAGGGTTGCAAGAGTGAAATTGGTGGATCTTTTGAGCCTGATTTGGGCCACAGTAGCTATACGGTCATGACTGTGTAATCATTTTTATTTAAATACTAAAGCGCACATATAATAGAAAAATCCATCTTTAAACTCATGTGCATGCAAGTAGTAATACATCATCTTAATGTCTCTGCAATTAATAAGATAACTCAGATGATAATGATGGTGTGTTGTCCTCGCACTTGTTAAAAATAGGCAGCTGTGATCAAATGCTTTCCTTTGTATTGATGCTTGAAGTGTGAGAAATAATGTTCCTTGTTGTAAGCAAGAAAGAGAGATTGTTATGCGTGTTTAGTAGAGTTAGATCAGGATAATCAATGTATGCTGCTGGATCCCTATTGATTCTTCGAAAATTATTATTTCATATTAACTGCCATTTTTGTATGTAGGTTTTTCCCAGGTGTTCTTCCTGATCCTCCAATTTCTGCGTCTCCTGGAAAACGTAGATCTCAGTCCCTCAGTGCACTGCCCAAAGATGACAAAACCAGTCCTGGAAAGGTACACATTTACACATGTATACGTTTTTTTAAAAAACTATTTATTATTATTAATGATGTTAAAATGTGCTACAAATGCTTTTTTTCCAAGATGATAAATAGAAAACATTTACTTGAAATAAAATTTGTTAAATAAGTCCTTACTGCCACTTTCAATTAATTTAATGTGTCCTTGCTGAGTAAATGTGTTTTGTTTTTGTTTTTTTGTTTGTTTGTTTTTTTTTACAAAAAATCATACTGACCTGAATTTTTGAATGGTAGTGTATCCTTGTGTAAAAGCCTCATTCTTTCACACAGACTCATTTACTCATTCCTTATTACCCTTTCATTTTACAGAGGGAGAAAGACCACATCCGGAGGCCCATGAATGCGTTTATGATCTTCAGCAAGCGGCACCGTGCACTGGTTCATCAGAGACACCCAAACCAGGACAACCGCACTGTCAGCAAGATACTTGGAGAGTGGTGGTATGCTTTGGGACCCAAAGAGAAGCAGAAATACCACGACCTCGCATTTCAGGTTACTGGAACTGTCTTGCAGATATTCGTGTTTAGACACCTGAATAACCTCCATTAAGTCTTTCCAGCCCCTGTAAATGTTTCTGTCACTCATTTACAGGTGAAGGAGGCACACTTTAAGGCACATCCTGACTGGAAATGGTGTAATAAGGACAGAAAGAAATCCAGCAGCGAGGGACGTGGTGTTCCAGGGGGCAAAGACATCCGTGAGAGGAGCATGTCAGAAACCACAGGTGTGGAACAGGATAAGAAGTGCAGATGTTATGTGCATGTATTATAGTTTCACAACTTATGCACATTTTTAAAAGTAATTGTTATATGATTGGTTCAATATTTTATCAGTCTTCTTAATATCTGAAAGGATTTTGCTTCAGGGTTCAACAGGAAGTTTTTTTTTTGTTTTTTCATGAGTAAAGTTTTTCTTTACAAAGACAGCTACTACCGTATTGTTCTGAATATAAGACAACTCCCCTTTTTCAAGGTTTTTGAAGACCAGATCTTCTCTTGACCTAATTCCTAAAAAATGTCAAACATTTTCCAGTTACGTGACCTGGCGTGATTTAGTGAAAATTTCATAATTTACCAACATAATTACAATGTTGCACGCTCATGCTTTCTTTGGAGCTGTATTTATAATGAAGTGATATACAGTGTGTGCCACCGCATTAGTGCATGCAATTGAAGAATGTGTGAAACAAGCACTGTGTAACAGCTGACTGGATAAGAAAGTTCATTTTTCTGAGGTGAGAGAGACTTACAACCCGACAACATCTTATCTGACCACAGATACAGAATTAGGACAGCGCCTTTTTGTCTTGCACTTTTAAAGGGCTAGTTTACCCAAAAAGGAAGATTCTGTTGTTAATTACTTACCCTCATGTCGTTCCCAATTTGTAAGACCTTTGTCCATTTTCTTAACACAAATTAAGATATTTTTGATGAAGTCCAAGAGCTTTCTGACCCTATACTGTGTTCAAGGGCCAGAAAGGTAGTAAAGACATCGTTGGTTCAACCTTAATTTTATGAAGCGAAGTGAATATTTTTTTGTTAAAAAAAAACCCTTTATTCAACAATTTCTTCTCTTCCATGTCAGTATTCAATGCACATTCATGAGAGTACCACACATAAGTGTAAAGAGTACCTGAAAACCTTGAGTAAATGTGACCATAAATTGAAAATCACTCCACTGCAAGTTAGAAGTCACCAATTCCAAAACAACTTGAGTAAAAGTCTTAAATATTTTACTTATACTAAATATAGGCTCAGAGAAGCACTAGTCAAAGAGACATGGCAGTGAAAAACTGTGATGTTGTGGAGAAGCTGGGGAAAACAGGCAG
>SCHK01289025.1:1529-11561 GCA_004124795.1 Poropuntius huangchuchieni
TCCCTCTAGCACTGGTGTGCTACTACTGTGTTTACTGACTGTATCCAGAAGCCATCCTTGGGTTAACATGATGAATGCACATCATAATTTAATTGATTAAGCATAGAGCCTACCAATCCATCATATCTCAAGAGCAGATAATATATTTATACTGAGTGATGTAGTCTACTGGTTAAAGATCAAAGCTGCCAATTGAAAGGTTGCAGGTTTGAACCCGGTAAGAAGCGAACCATTAACTTTTTCCATTATACCACTGAGACCTAATTTGTAACTCGTGTAGCAGTCTTGTTTAAACATCGTGGAAACATTAGTTCTTTATGTTGTAACAGCACCCTTTACCTGTGATAAAATCATTGTTTTACAATATAATGCGTTATTTTAAGATACAGTAATGCAAAATGCCATGTTCTTGGTTTGTTGAAAAGGTTATATTCATACTAATTAATATTAATATAAATTAAATATTATCATACATTATATAATAATATTTATATAAATAATTTTATTTATTATATAATATTCATTTAAAAGTTTAAGGTACAGTAAGTTATTTTTTTTTATTTTTAAAAGTGCATAATACTTTTATTCAGCATTAAATTTACTGACAGTAACATAAAAGACATAACAGAAAACCTTTATATTTCAAATAAATGCTTTTCTTTTCAACTTTCTATTCCTGAAAATGAAAATCAAAAAAAGCAGCATAAGTGCAACAAGTAATTTAAAATACAGCACAAGTAATTTACTTATAATATTATTTGAACATATATAATTAATTAAATAAATCTAGATTTTAAATGATTTTTAAAAAATAATAATAATTTCAATAAAATGTAATAATATTTGAATAAGGTGAAATGTAATCTTAAATATCAATGATCATTGAAAACCTGAAAATGTCATGGAATTAAACTGTTTTTTTTTTTTTTTTTAATAATCCTGGCCACTTTTAAATACATTGTCATTCACATCCTCATGCTCATAACACGGTATGAGTAATAAACTTTCCACTACCCTAAATACAGTAGCAAGCAAGGGCCATTTCATTGCCATTCTCACTATTTATCATTCAGACATTCAGCTTTTGTACTAGATTTCTCTAGTTATTGAGTAGTGATACGGTCCATCCTTCTGGTCCCTCTGGGGCCCTCTGTGTGGTAGATTCAGGCCCTGCTCCAGTAGAGATAAGAAACCAACTGCCCTCATTCATTAATGAACCATCTCTTTTCTTCAGTGCTGCCAGTGTCTTATTTTATCTGTTTGTGAGCTTCTAATTCATTGATCCTTCTCTAAGCTTTAATGTTTTCCTAATTACACTTTCCTGAGGCCAGAAGGAGCTGTTCGGATGTAACAAATGCTTTCTTTAAAAATCTCTTTCTTTCAAAGGACTGAAGCTGTTAGTGTCAATTCTTAGTGGAGTATTAAAAGGGGAATTTAATGGAAATAAATCCTGGTTGAATGTTTTTTTTTTTAATGTCCAGCTAAAAAATGCTGTGTGACCTTTAAAACACTATTCTTTCTCTTGCTGCTTGTATTCCCGTTGTATTCTCCTGATATTACCACAGAAATTGCTTCTCACACTTCACCAGTTTAACATCTCCACGCTGGCCCTGGGATGGGCTCAGAAACCGTTTCCTGTTGACAGGCTGTTTGTGGTTCTTGCTGGACTCACTCTCCTGAAGTCTTTGGTCAGTGACCCGGCAATGAGCTCTTGCCAAGAACTCTTTCCACCATCGGGGAAATAACCTTCATTACTGAGCATACGATCCTCCTTAGCGACCTCAGACCTGCTCTTTGGCTTTTATATGTGTGTGGTGCAGAGAGTGCGTTCGAGTGACATTGTGCATAAAAGACCATCTTTTTGTTGTTTGTGTTTGTTTGTTTCATTATTGGGTTTTATTGTCTTTTTTTTGGTTTTTATCTTTTTAATGTGTTGTTGTTTTACTTGTTTGTTTTTTTTGTATTTTCCTTTTAAATATTTTACTTGCCTTTTGTTTGTTCTTTATTTAATATTTATTTATTTATTTTTTTTGTTGTTTTATTTAATTTTGTTTTATTGATATTAGTTTTATGTATTTTTATTTTGGTTTTTTAAATGCTTTTTAATTAAATTATTTTTTTTTTTTGTTTAAGTTTATTTATTAATTTACTTATTTTGTTAATATTTGTAAATGTAAAGGAACACATTCTTATTTTTATTTGTTTTATTGTTTTTTAACTTTGTTTTACTTTTGTTTTTATCATTTATTTTGCTTTTTATTTATTTTTGTTCATTTTTAATATTACTTTTGTTTAGTCATCTTAATTTAGTTTTGCATTTCTTTTTTAGTTTGCTTTATTTAATTTAATGTTGTTTTATTGTAATTAGTTGTTTGCTTATTTGCTTGTGTTATTGTTTGTATCACTTTTTATTTAGCTTTTATTTTGTTTTTGTTTAGGCTTTTTATTTATTAATATTTTGTTAATATTTATAGTGCGTATAAATGTAAACATTTTGTTTATTTTTTTGTCTTTCAGCTTTTTGTTTGTTTGTTTGTTTGTTTTACTTTTGTTCTTATTTTTGTCTTTTATTTTACTTTTATTTTATCTATTTGTTTGTTTTCAATATTTATTGTTTTGTTATCTTTAATTTAGTTTTCTATTGCTTTTTTTGTTTTTTGTTTTTCTTTCTGTGTAATTTTTTCTTTAGGTTTTTGTTCGTTTATATTTTCTCCCAATTTCATTCAAATCACTGTATTATATTATACAGCACATATGCATTTATTTGAACATTTTCTTACTGTAGATTGATTATTGGTTTGTTTATTGATTGAAAAAGACCCACAATAGCAATTATAGGACACATTTCAAAAGGCTAGTGATAAAACAGTTAACCACATTCCCACTTCTCATTATGTTCTCAGGTCTGGAGGTTTTATTGTAGATAATTATAAATAGGTTTTCTCTGAAGTGAAAGGGTGTCCCGTAAAAAGGTGACGAGAGAGACTCAGACTCCTCCCTTTTCAATGGAGATAATTTACTGGCTTGTTTTCATCAGACAAGGATCTATAATTGAAATGACAAAAAAGATGCATCGCTACACAGTTGTTAGTGTTTGAGGCTATGAATTTCAGCCGAATACCTGACACCCGTTTCCTCCGGACCTGTCAATCAAAAAGACCTTAGTCAGCCCAGAGAAAGGGCCCCTGGTCAGGGCTGTCTGCCACGCTGCCAAAATGAGTGGATCAGAGGTGCGATGCTTTATCGACCTTATCGACCCGTCACCGCTCTGTATGGCTCCGACCTAAAGCCACGCGGCTATATATCATTTTTGCACACTCATATACACACTCTGTCTGTCCACAGTCTCTCACACTTTCATACACGTGACTCTATTCACCACCTCTAGCACTTCACTTTTGTTTTATATTGTTGGTTTATTGAGAATATGAGTCCCTGCTTAAAGCACAACCCTTACAGCCATACAGAAATACACAGACATCTGTTTCAAACTTCCAGGTTTTGCAGTGTTTGTAGTACTGTTTGTGTTAAATTTGTTTTAGTTATGGAAAACTGTTAGTTCTAAAATATTCAGTAATGTGCCATTACTCATTTTGCCTGTGAAGCATTTTGCATGTGCATAAAAAAGCCTTACTAGCAATAGTAGCAAAAACAGCCCATTTAATTCTAATGGTCCAAGAGAGAGACTCTGTTTGATGCCAAAAAACTGAGGTATTAGATAGAATGTACTGTGTATGACCCCTTTAAATGATGACATTAAGCTAAAGTGCTGCTTATTTACACTTTACTTTATTTCAAATAAGCACATGTCATTTGATCATTGTTCCTTTGATTGTTTTTCTTGATAAATGCAGTCATGTGTTGACTAGTAATGCTGCTTTCTATAAGTGCACAGCATTGAACACATGTGTTTTCCAATAGGAGAAACCAGCCAAGCACCGCTGATATGCCGGGTAGGTCAATATCCACTCTGCTAGCATGCCTCGTATTCTCACAGATAAGACCTCAGTCTTTGTTTCAATAAATGACATATAACACGTTCACTGCATTAGACCTAAAGCATCTGACTTGAATTGCAAGAGATCGTTGGAATGTTTGCTTGAATCTGACGTGTAATTTTTACTGTAGCTCAATTTCACAGTTGAGGTGACTTTTCACTAAAACTGTTCTCAGTATGGCTCCTCTGGGCCGTTTTATGGGCTGTCTATGAAACATTTTCACACATCCGAGTGATGATCTTTTGGAAATTAGCTGTCATGGTAGAGGGGGCTCTTCGAACGAAATGTTAAGTGCCGAGAGGAGGATTAATGCAGACTTTTTTTGGATAATGGCTGAACAAAGCTATTGACTGTTGAGCAAGTGTCAAATTGTTATTATCATGAAAACCTTTATTATAAATTATTTATTAATATTAATTTCATACTATAAATAGTACATAATTTTTTTTTTAATTATATAAATATATAATCTATTTATCCAATATATATTTTTTAATATAATTCTTTATTTTTACAGATTTATGTGTTCTAGTGAGTTTTATTGTGATGTGATTTTGCAGGTGAAGAAGGTTCTGACTTTGAAAATGGGCTCCAACCAGGCGGATCATAAAGGTCAAAGCGGTCTTTGTTTCGCTATGGATTGGCTCCATGTCAAACCTCATAACCTCTTGGCTGCTGGCTTCTATGATGGTATTTCATATGTTTTGTCTATAGGCCTCTATGTTCTACTAAACAGAATTGTTAATTGTAAATACCTTGGTTAATAGTGCACATTGCAATCACTTCAATTTTTTTTTTCCCAGGTCTGGTTGGTTTATGGGATCTTGCTAGTAAGTCTACACTACTGAAAGTCAAGTCTCCAGATGGAGATGTGTATCTCTACCCATACCACTGTTTCCATGCTCATGACGAAAACATCCGGACCCTGTGCTGGTGCAAAGCCTCAAGGTGAGAACCATCAGTCTAGCGTTATATGTGAAATTAGACAGTACTACAATTTAAAAAAAAAAAAAAATTTTATGATTGGGATTAATAAACAAAGTAGCATAGCTTTCAGAAAACTATTGAGCGGAATAACTGTTTTCAACATTGATAATAAGAAGAAATGTTTTCAGCACCAAATCAGCATATTAGAATGATTTCTGAAGGATCATGTGGCACTAAAGACTGAAGTAATGCTAAAAATTCAGCTTTACTGTAACAGGAATAGATTATATATTTAACTAGAAAGCAGATTTTGATAATAATACTTGACAGTATTACTGTTTTTACCAAAAACAATGCAGCCCTGATGAGCATGCGAGACCTATATTTAAAATCATTTAAAAATCGTAGTTATTTGGAACATTTAAACAGAAGTGCACATTTGTTTAAAAAGGAGATTCTTGAACTGTGAAAATATTTTATGCTAACACTCTTTGTTATGCCTGAGATGTTTGATTGTAGTGTTCAGTATCATTCATTTCATTGGTATTCATAGTGTATTTAAATCTTGATGTATGACATTATCTGTATGATATTCATGCTATGATACAGCACACCCATGGAGTTTTCTTTTAGTAACAGAGAAGCAGTCTAGATCAAATACATTACCATTCCAATCATGTGTTGTTTCACATCAGTAGATTCAGCAGCCTCCTCTTAGCACTTACATTTAAAGCACTGTGACCTTATAAGAGACTCTTATAAGTGGCATTAGAGAAGTTCATTTGGAAAATGACACCCTATCCCACTCACCACAGGGGGCTAGTAAAAACAAGTGGAGATTTCTTGTGTTTGGATTTTTCTTTTTTCTTGTTCTTTAGGCTCAAAATGTAGAATTCAGATATACCTCAACCTTAGAAAAAGCTGAACAGACTCTGTGTGTTAATGCTCTGAAGGGTTGCAGTTTGTCCAGATGCGTAGAGGAGAAGTACACACTGAATTGACATAATTTCCTCCCAGATTGCACCATATACTAATCTCAACGACTGGACACTAGCTCACAGAAGCCTTGGACAACGTCAATGGAGACAACATCCATTTTCATAATTGCACAAACATTATGGGAATGTTATTTTTGAATGTTCTCTAAAATATCGATTTATCTGCAGTTGTGATGAGGTATGGAAAAAGCATGAATTACAGTACATAATGTTTTTATTTGCTATTGTTGTGTTCTGTTGTTGGCAGTAACTTGTTGGTGACCGTCGGAGATGACCGCATGGCAAAAATGTGGGATGTGAGAAAAACCTACGTTCCTCTTTTGGCAGTAAAGCGCTGCTTGTCCCCTGAAGTGTACTGGCCCCTCTTTTGGAGCGGCATCCTGATGGCTCAAGAGTGTTGCTTTGCCACGTTAGTCTATATGATATTTTGAAGTTTAAAGTCGGTCAACATATTTCTATTTTTATTAAACAATAGTTTTCCTTTGCACTATGTAGGTTTGGACAACATGGGATTCACTATTTTGATTCAGGTTACCTTGGAATCAAGCCTTACTTTGTGTGTCCTAGAAAAGCCACTATTTGGGTATGTAGACGTTTCACAACGTCTCTACATGGTTTAGTATTAACAAAATGGCTTAATAATGACACAACTACTTTTTTCAGAGCCTTTCTATGTCTGACTGGATAAATACTTTTGCCGTTGTGGACAATGGAGGAGATTGTTTATTTAGTTTGCTTCCTGAAATGGACATCGACCCCAACACTATTAGACGACGGAGATATGTACGTTTCTTTATCGCTATCTGAATTCTCACATATGCAAACCTTTAATTAACATGGACTATTTTGCTTAACACATGCAGTCGGTGTACAGGACTGACATGGTCCAGTTTCAACCCGGTCAGAGGCCTGGAGGTAAGGAACAAGAGGAGGAGGAGGAGGAGGAGGAAGTGGAAAATGCTGCAAGTAATCCTAGGAAGGAGCCACTGAGTTACAAAGGAGCAATCAGAAAGTACTATCTCCACTTTCATGACTTGGACCTGGTGAGAAACTCAAAAAGATGACTTTTGTGCAGTCATTGTTTAATTCTATCATTGTCGAGCAGTTTTCTTCATGACAGGGCCTCCGTGCTTGGGAAATGATGTAGGAAATCAGATTTTGAGAATATTTATCTTTTGTTGCCACATAATCGCCTTTCTTTCATTTTTACCAGAGCTCTGCACAAAGTAGTTAAAAAAAAACAACAAAAAAAAAACAGTAGTGCGATGCAAAGCAAACCTTGTCAGGCAGGCTCATGAATATTAATTATATAATGCATTTGGCAGACACACTTTTATCCAAAACAACTTAAACTGCATTTAAGGCACATCTTGTTTTCCCTGGGAATCATGTTATTACTGTGCTCTAAAGTTTGAGCTTCAGATTTCTTGAAAAGCAGGCTGGGGCTAGCCATATTAGGGTTACTTAGAGGTGTCATTTTATGTGACTTTGCACTTGAATAGATTGTTCACCCAAAAATGAAAATTCTGTCATCGTTTACTCACCCTCATGCCATTCCAAACCCATAACCTTTAGTTAATCGTCAAACCACAAATTAAGATATTTTGGTAACACTTTATTTTGATGGTCCCTTTTGAGCATTCTGACAATAAGTAACTTTGCCCCTACATATCTAACTTTCATTAGAGTACTCGAAGACTGGCTGCTTCATATCTGCTAACTCTTCATTGTGATGAAGACAGACATTCTACTGACTTTAAGTAACTTTGCAAGTACGTCAACTTATTTTAACCCTAACCCTACCAGCCTACTAATACTCTACTAACACTCTAATGAGAGTTAGTAGATATGTAGGTACAATGTTACTTATAGTGTTAAAGGGACCATCAAAATAAAGTGAAACCAATATTTTTAATTTAACCGAAGTGATTAATTTTGGTGTCCATTGAAATAGCAGATCTTAAAAGAATCCAAAAAGTTCATAAAGGCTTGTAAAACGAAACCGTATGAAGCATGCCATGTAATCCAGGTCTTCTGAAAAGATAGGATTGCTTTATATGATTTAAGCTTTTAACACATTAACACATATACATCTCATATAGGATACACAAGAAGAAATGAGATTTGTAAACACAAACTTTTGATATATTATAATTTGAGTTTAGAAGATTAAACCAAAGGGTTAAAACAAAATGAGGGTAAGTACATCATGCCAGAATTTTCATTTTTGGTTAAACTATCTCTTTAATACTCAACAATGGGTGTAAAGTGGGAAGTGGGAGAGACTTGTCCACCCCAGTTATAATGGTCGATACGCCGCTGATTTTCTGTATGTTTTTTTTTTTTTTTTTGTGTGTGCGTGTACAACACTGACTTGTATGCATGTGTTTGCAAGACCATGTAAAAATCCATTAGTGGCCTCATTAATGTGTGACTATGATAGCGGTAGTGTGTGTATAAGCTATGTGTGATAGCGACTGTGTACTGCAGCCTATTCCACAGATCATTACACGCAGACTGTGCAGGTGCCGTGGCCGGATTGGATTTATTGGCTTAGTTATTTTCCCAGCACACCTGAGCGACTGGAGGAGAGTCTGCATGTTAGCGTAGTGGCACCCCTCTCTCTCATATCCCTATGAGACTCATTCTGCATCGTATGTGTTATATGTTGATTAAGTTCTGCACCCTTCATTAATTTAAAGTCATGCCCGCCTGGAGGCCTACCCCCCATCACAGAGATGCTCCATCTGTTCTGCTGTCTCACGCTCCAGCGCTCCACCCCCATCCGTCCGTCCATCCACGGCACACTGAACATGTCCACTTTGAGACCATGTTCTGGAACAGGCCAGGGCTGTGTTTATCTAAAGCATTGTGAGCTAAGTTGATCCTAGAAACCATTGGTACCAGTGGTTCTACGATCTACTTAGGCTTACGACTCTTATGGGAAACGGAGCTGTTTGAGTTGTGCTAACTGAACTATCCTCAGTCAAACCTGCACACACATTAAAAGGACAATGCTCTGAATGATACCACTGGACTGTGACCACTGTTGGATTAACTGCTGTAGTTGGTTCTTTTTTAATTCATTAATAGTAGAGCAGAACACTATCGATGGCAAGTGTATGGTAACAGTCACTGATGAACATACAAACAATCACTAATGTATTAAGAGCCAGGGGAGTGAAAACTTTTCGAATTTGGAGATTATGGAAAATTGTACTTATTTTGTCTTCTGGAAACATGTAAGGATCTTCTGTAGCTTATGAAGGGCAGTACTAAATGAAAAAAATGTACTTATCTTATCCTTTTCAAAAGTTTTCACCCCCATAATGCATTGTGTTTCCTTTTGGGGCCTTAACCATCACAAAACAGTAACGACACACAGTAGGCCTATGTGAAATTTGGAAAGGGGTAATTTTTTATAAATTCAGCTATTTTTTTTGTCTTGTGGACTACTTACAGAGATCTTTTACATTACCACAAATCGTAACATTTTCCATACTGTACATTTTTAAATATTGTGATTTCAGTTTATTTTTAGCGTTTTATTTTTTATTTATTTACACAGAATATTAACATTATAATGTTAAAATATTATAACCAGCCATTTATTGTTAATCAGCTGTAACATGAAAATAATTATTGCGTTATCTACAGTTTTAGTATCCATCATCTTGCTCTAGCTTTGTGTGAGGAAAAGACTGAACTTTAAGTCATTATTTTTAAATCACATACTGTCACAGTATCTTCATTTCTAGACACTTATTAGTCTTTCATCAAAAGAAAGGTTTTCATGAAAAATGATTAAAAACTATATTTGGCTCCAAACCACAATGACAATCTTTTTTTTCTGCTTTGTGAACATGGCCAATGATGCACTGTAATGTGCAAAAGTAAATCAAACTGCGAGATGATAGATTGAAACTAGACGTGCTGGGTTTCAGTAGCGATCTAATTATGATATTGTGACATTCTGAACGTGACATGGATTGTGATGTGAAGTAGTCGACGATACCCACTATAATAAGTGTTGGAACGGTAAAGCTATGCCTACTTATCTAGTGCTTGTGGAACACTCCACTTTTTTTGGAAATAGGCTCATTCTCCAA
>SCHK01289079.1:9904-20594 GCA_004124795.1 Poropuntius huangchuchieni
TATTATCACTGTAAAAAATAAATCTGTAAAATAACAGACATTTCTGTTAACTCTAAAACAGAATGCAATGTGTAAAATTCTAAATACCGGTAAAACACCTGTAAAGAAACAAATACGGAAAAATTCCTACAAATTATACAGTACATTGTGCCCTATTTAAAACATTTTTTTAGAGTGTAGGTGAGTTTTATTTACACAAATGTAGAAAAGTTGCTCCAAGATTGAAGTGCTTAAAGTAGCTTATGCCTTAAAACTTGGTATTACTTATTTGTTACATATACTTCTAGATTATTGATTACATTAATAAAATATTCATTTTATTTATGTTAGAATATGCTTTTATATTTTGGTTTTATTATTTGTAAGTTTGTTATTTTTAATATATTTTTTATTTTTGTTTGTTGTTGTTGTTGTTTGTTGTTTGTTATTAGAATAGGTTTTAGGTTCTAGGAATTAAGGTTTAAAAAAAAAAAAAAAAAAAAACCTTAATCGCACCAACACACTAGATGTCAGTATGTCGTTGGATATTTTATTTGAACGTAGAGAAACCCGGAAGAAGCGTGTTGATCACTTGACCAGTAGTGGATTCCTACTGTTTATGTTAAGTTTTCGTTTTATGTGTTTGTCGTTTTACTCTCTATTCTTTCCTTTGATACGCATACTCGGAGGAATTACTGCAACTCAACATGCACTGATAAACATCTATTTTGCAAGAAGAACAGTAGTTTTTGACACTATAATCGTTTTCTGGATAAACTGATAAACTGTATTTGATAATGGGTATTGTCTGTTCGCGCTGACACTTATGTGCTTTCCAAACTTTAAACATAAATGATTCAGAAATTATTGAAGCGCTAGAAACAGATTAACGTGGATAAGTAATGGAATATGNTATTTTATAAATTATAAATTATTCAGCGCTAGAAACAGATTAACGTGGATAAGTAATGGAATATGGCTACATCCGAGATGATGCTAAGTCTTGGACTAATTGGTAAGATTAAAATACTGCGTAAATATGTTTTATTATTTATGTATTTAAGCGATAGTTAACCCAAAAATATAAATTTTGTAATCATTTACTACTTGTATTTTTCCAAACCTGCATGATTTTCATTCTGTTGAACACACAAGAGGAAGTTAGACAGAGTGACAGCATTATTTGTCAGTCACCATTTACTTTTATCGTGTGGAAAAAGATGCAGTGAAAGTCAGTGGTGACTGAGATCTTTTATTTTGTGGTCTGCAGAAGGCCTCATGACAGAATCTAAAATTTGGGTCAACTATCTCTTTAATTACAGAATAATGATTATGTTTTCAGTAATTGTATTCGTCCCCTTATGCAGAGAAAGATGTAAATGCAGACACACTTTGGGTTTGGTGTTACCCTTCCATCAGTGCTGATCTGCGAGAGGTTCTGTTGAGAAAATGTTGCCTGCCGTTGAACAATCAGGTGCTGCACACATTTGTGTTTGGACAGTACAGCCGAACCTGGTACTACATCACCACTGTTGAGGTTCAGGAGCCAACTGCGCTTAAAAAGGTAATAAACTTGATGTTTAGGACTCCGCTACCATCCTGAAAGGCTTACAAAGCTGTGCTTGAATAATGCTACTAAAGAAGCAGTTCAACAAAATGAAAATGTTGATCATATGATTGATTTTTTTTTTTAGCTCATTTACTCATCTTTATCTCACTCCAAACGTGTATGTCTGTCTTCTGTGAAACGCAAAAGAAGAAGTTTACTAGAATGTTGACACTGCACTTTCCCATGTAATGAAAGCGATTGGTGACCAGGGACAGTAAAGCTCTAAAAAGTGACAAAAACAACATCATAATAAGTCTACATATCAGTTTCATGTGAGGAGAAGACAGAAATCCAAATCATTATTCAGTGTTAATTGTTTCTCATTCACATTTGTGTGTATTCTAATTTGGCAGATTGTTAATGAATGAGTCAGCTATTCCTATAATCCAGTGGTGCTCAACCTCAAGATGACTTCTAATAAGACAAAATAAGCAATAAAATAAATTGAAATAACTGTCAAAATATTTCTTTCTTAAATGTACATACTTAACAATTGTTCGTTTCCTTTAAAACAGATGATATGATAAAAATCACGCCAGCTTGCTAACTGACTGTTCAATTTCATTCAAAGGTGACACATTTCTCAATAGTTATCACAGCTAAGGACTTCAACCCTGAAAAATATGCTGCATTCAGTAGAGTTCTGTGCAGGTATGTTTCATTTAAGTACTAACCATTTAGTGCAACCACTTAGTGCTTGTTGAGTTTCAGAAATCTGTTTCTTTTGTTTGTCATCACGCCATTTCTAAGGATGTTGCATCTGCATCATTGTTTTCGTTCAGGACGTATATCAAACATGGAAGTCCTGTGAAGATGATGGAATGCTACATTGCTGTTCTGACCAAAGGGATATGTCAGAGTGATGAGAACGGCTCCTTCCTTATCAAAGATTATGATGTCAGGAAGGCCTACATGGCTGGGTCCTTAAAAGGTTAGGGGTGAACCCTTAAAATGAACACTTGGCTTTATAATTGTTATTTAGTCCTCCAATAACGTGTCTTAATTCTGTAAAAAATATATATATATGTATTGTATGGACATTGACTTAATGAGATGTTAAATCTTTATTGTAGATGTTGTGTCACAATTTGGTATGGAGACCATCATCCTTTACACAGCACTAATGTTGAAAAAAAGAGTAGTGGTCTATCACCCACGAATTGAGGCGCTGCTGGAGTTCACAAGGTAACCACGGAAATTATCATTTAGTTGACATGGAATCAAAATGGACTGATGTTTACTTTCTTAATTTATACTCATGGTCTCATAGTGCATGATTCATAAATTCATTAATGCAAACCAGAAATATGTCAGATTGAGAAATTAAAATAGGTTGCAAACAGTATGTCCTGTGTTGATTTTCAAAATATCAGGTGGTGTTTGTGGTTATGGTTAGGGTTGCAGTTTGGGTTTCTTATGCTCACCAAGGTTTAAAATAACTGTTTTTCCATTTCAGTATATTTTAAAATGTAATGTCATATCCTAATTTGGTGCTGAAAGAAAAATATTATTCTGAATGTTGAAAGCAGTTGTGCTGCTTAACATGTGTGTGGCAACTGATACATTTGTTCAGGATTCTTTGCTGAATAGAAACTTAAAAAACAGAATAGTGAAAAACTGTTTATTTGACATTTACTTCAGTTATATTGTTTTAGATATTTCTCCCATCTATTTCAGTTATATTTTTCAATTTAATTCAAATCAAATAGAATAGGAAGTTTATTTCACATTTACTTCAGTTCTTTTTTTTTTTTTTCACATTCATTATATTTTTCAATTCAATTATAAATTTGTAACTGTTTAAATGTCTTTGCCACTTTTGATCAATTTAATATATCCTTTCTTAATAAAAGTATTCATTTCCTCATAAATAAATAAATAATATTACTGACCCCACACTTTTGAACAGTATTGTATATGATAATGGTCACACACTTTTTCTTTTTAAAACCAGAGCACTTCCTGGATTGGTATGGCATAGAAAAGACTGGTCCATCCTCCACCCTTTTCTTCACCTGAATGATAATGAGCTGGAAAACCTCAAGCTGTGTACAGGTATGGAGAATTTCTTCTCCACAAAAACTAGCACTTGCTGCTACCTATATGAATTTCCATGTTCTTTCTCTGTAGGGTATGTTGCAGGGTTTGTCGATCCTGAAGTCAGAGACCGATCAGATCTGTTTGATGTGTATGTTAATCTTCCGGACAGTGAAATCACTGTGTCACAAAATGCCAAAGGTGAGAGATCCAGTTTTACGTATTGATTGGGACCGGGTAGAATTGGGATATGGATATTTAAGACACCTTATCTCAATGTAATTTGTTTTCAGAGGCAATGGCTATGGGAAAACTCCATAAAGAAATCGGCAACTTCATTGTCCAGGCTGCAGAGGACACTGATCGCACAGATGCACAGGTTATCAAGGTATGAGTAAGAACAAGGTCAAAAGTAACAGCAATGATAACATACAGCTGTAGCGCAACCTACATTTAAAGCATTTAAATTTACCAAGACATCCTACATGTGGCTTTTTTAAATCTGTCTCCAGGATATTTCAGTAAAAACGAAGGAGATCCTCAGTAACCTGATGTCTCTTGCTGATGAAGCAGAAAACTCTAAATTGACTTTGGAGACTCTGAAGCAGCGGCACTACCCTCCAGCGACTGAAAACTTCCTCTTCCACTTAGCTGCAGCTGAGCAGCTCCTGAAGATCTGACCAATCAGTGCATCCCGTCAACTTACCATTCATTGTCAATCACACAATGAATCTGTGTCTAATTTCAGGGGTTGAGAACAGGGCGAAAGTCATATAAGAACAAATATATATTTCTTATAAAAATATAGCTATAACATGATAGCTACACCTCATGAGTGTAATTATGTTGAATGTAACATTTCTATGTGATAACAGGTTTAAGACAAATAACTCATAATCAAACCTTTTGGTAACACTTGGATTTATATACCGTCTCTGCAAACATTCCTGAGGTATCTAATTATTAAGTTGTTCAGAAACTTAATAATTCATAAATCATGCTCTTTGAACTTTTATACAATTTCATAATTGCACATCAGCGTGAAAAGGCCGATGGTTACCTAGTTCATGCCTAACTAAAAAAAAACTTATGCTGTAAAATAACAATACTATCGTGTTAATTGTTCAATGAAAACTAAAATAAAGTTGCTCTAATGAAGGGTCCCATTAAATTCAGAAATGAAACCAGTTTTACTTAACTATTGAGTGCCAAAACCTCATCTTAAAGTTATGATGTTAATTAACAACCTGTATTCATGTAAGAAATCCTTTTATCTTTATATGTTCAAATGACAAAAGACATTCCCCATGTTAGATGGAAATTTGTTCCCACATTCTGCATTACCAATGATTGCACATAATATTGATTTTGGCATTACTTTGTACAGTTTGGTTTAATCACCTTATTAATTTGACAACCCCTTGTTATCAAGGGCTATCCTTTGTGCCTAAGCAGATCATAGAAGACATTCTGATCATAGGTGTGCAATATATCCTGAAAAAAGAGGATGCTCAAACTGTACTTATGTGATTTCTTAAACACTGTCTTCATCCTTTGCATAGTCATAAAATGCTGTTTCCTCAGATACTTTGTTAAATATATATATGTGACCATTAAATATAAAAATGTGTATGTGAGTGGCAAAAGGAATTTTAATAGACAGTGTTATTAGCATGATTTAAAAAAATCCACTTCATTGCAGTGTTTAAAACTCTTTTCAGCCTGAAATGCAGCTATTAAATGAATATGAATTGAAAACCATACAGTTGTACTTCCTTTCATTATTCAGTATCATAACAGCATTGATTAGTAGCTCAATATCTCTTTTGAGAAAATAGTCCATGCAGTAACTACCTTTTTGAAATGTTGTTGAAATGCACTGGACTTTAATATACTTTGTTTTCAGAGTCAATAAAAGTCATCGTCAAATAGTCATCAACATTACAGTCCTCTGTGGTAAAACAGTTCCCCATTACTGTCAAGTGACTGAAACTCCTCTTCTAAACTCTCCTTCTTTATCTGCAAATAAATAATAGGTTAGATATGAATCATGCTTAACTATTGGTGTTGAATAATGTGATTTTGTTATGAATGTGTGTTACCTTGCCAAACTGTGGAAAAAGACTGAAGGACACAGGAATCATCAGGCCAAAAATAATGGCAGTGCTGATGTGCCGAACAGGAGCAATTATCATTGGGTTCCTTTGGACAAACTTTGCTCTGAAACATTGACAGCAGATTTCACATCCCCACACTATCAAAACTTTTAAGTAAAATGGAAAGCAATTTTTTTTTACTTGTACCTTTTAAGGAGAGCCAGCAGTAAAGTGGGAACAGCTGCAGTGGTGCCAAAGAGAGCCGCTCTTGAAAGGGCCGTTTCCTTTATGGCCTGTGACCAACACAAAGAATACATATTTAAACAGTTTAAAGATAAGCAGCTTTGGTGGCATAAGGTTTTACTGCACCCTCACCTTAGAACCAGCTTCCTTCGAGATTCCAACGGCATTTCCGTTAGAATCAAACACTCGTATTCCATTATCGGCCTCTTCACTTCTCACCACCATTACACTGAATGCACCTAGACAGGCTAGAAAACCACATGTTTGGTTTATTTTATAACACTGCAGGGCACACTATAGACTGGAATACGTATCAAATTGAGTACCAGTATAAACACACTATATTGTAGGTATATTGTGTGCATTTGTTTTCTGGTGTTCTTACCTGAGAGAGGAATAGGTAACAATGATCTAGAGAAGGTCTCAGCCACAGCACCGATTAGACTAAAACGCTTGAGTATAATCTGAGGAAGAGCCTGAAAAAAAGAGCATATTCAGGTCACACTTCACCTCAAAATCTGAATAAAAATTTGTCATTTTAATTTCATTAAATTAATTGTAGTATTTTCCCACTAAAACATTAATTAAAATGACCTTTTTGCATTATGATAATTTGGAGAAAACGTGGCTAATTGTCAATTATGTGTATTATCTTGCATTATTATTATTTATAATACACATCTGAATGGTGCTAAATTAGGATTTCAATCCTTTAAGATTAACATAATCACTTGTTTCTTTCTTTTTATGTTTGAAGGTGTAAAATGACCCGGACATGAACTTTGAATCTTTACACGTTTCATGAGATTCTCACACCTGGTGAACAGTATGTTAACAATACACCAAACAGTCAATAAAACATTTTTATCTGCTGATTTAATGAGAAGCCAGTACTGTGATAAAAATCTTTCTTACCCCTGCAAATGTTGAGTAGGCAACTGTTCCAACAATAAGAATGGACTGCTTCATTGATGTTTTGTTATCCTAAGCAAAAAAAGTGGGAAAAAACTGTGGTTAAAAAGACATTATTTTATATCATTTAAATTTAATTAAAGAAAACTATTGTTTACCTTTGTCGCTGTTGTATTTCTGTTAGCATGGTTGAATCCTGCACAGTATGTCTGAAGCAAAAACTTCAGCAAAAAATTGTTAGTTGACAAGAAAAGACATAATAATTTATAATTCGTTACATTTATATAGCGCTTTTCTAGGCACTCAAAGCGCTTTACATAGTAAGGGGGGATTCTCCTCAACCCCCCTTACTATGTAAACTTACTCCTCAACCACCACCACATAAATGAAGACATTAATGTAGAATATACTTACTTGCCAGAACACTGCAGGTTTAATGCCTTTATGGGGTAATAAACTTGCAACAACCTGTAGAAATAAAAATAGATGAGATCTTCCATTTCAGATTATATATAGTCTTAAATTTACATTTTCAACTCTCAATGCATCGCTTTACATTGTAAGCATAATCTCAGGGCATTTTAAATTGTAGAACTCACCAAGGGCGCACATATAGGTAGAAAAACTGAAAACAAAAAAGCAGCAGGTGTGTAATAAGATGGCCAAAATAACATTTTCAGTTCAGATGAATGCAAATACCTCAACTGCATTAATGACATAAACCTTCAAGTTTTTTACTGTACCTTGAGAACGAAACACTGATGAGATTACACCTCCAGTATCAGGATGGACAGATGACTAAAAGAGTGCAACAATATTAATGACAAAAAATTTACAAAATGTTTAAAAACCACATTTGGACAGCCAAGTTATGACTTACGCCTCTAACCAACATGTCAATAATTGAGATGAAACAGACACATCCCACACTTTTACCTGCTATTATACATTTGTTTCCACAATTCTGAATGTATTAATACTTAGATAATTAAAATGACACAATTATAATTTATTTGTGAGCCAATGGAAGAAGCAGGAGATTGCAGTAAAACATAGGTGAACAACTCTGAACACAGTGAACAAAGTAATCCAAAATAATTTATTCTTTTAGCTCTGTAGTCTACTTTGTCTCATGTCCAAAGAATCAGTGATATCTACACATTGTTTGACATGCTCACTTGAAAAATGTAAATTCATAAAAACTTACAAGAGACAGTAACCAGGCATTAGCCACCTAGAGAGAGAAATAAAGGAACACTGTCAAGTTTTCAAATTGGCACTAAAGTAAGCAAAGTTAAATTAATAAACAAATAAATACTAAACATATTAAGCAGCCTACTTTTTCCTTTCGTTGTGTATGTCCCTCATTCTGAAGAAGTGTCCGGGCCTGCTCAATTTCAGCCTTAAGGGGGAAAAAAAATCATCTTTTGTTGTCATTTATTAATGGAAACATATCACAGCGTTCATTTCTTCTGTATGGTGCACGTGATACTGTTAATATAGGCTTTGAAGGCTGTACTGGGGTGATTCATGATGTTAATATACATAAGCTGATGGAGAGATGCATCATGCAGCAACTCACCTGTGATGACAACACAGAACTGGGGTCGAGGATTTTGAACCAGAGACGCAGTCTGCTTAGAAAAGACTGCAAAATTGTGAATTTATTAATTTATTTGTCGCTAATATCATTTTCACTAAGACAAATTGATCAAAACGTGATTTTTACTGATTACGCAAAGACACACAAGTACCTGTCCATTGCTTTGCCAGTACTGTAAGTTGGGGTCCATTTTAGCTTTTCAACGAAGGCTCTACAATCATTACCAATTCATTTTTTGTTGCTTACAAAAAGAACTTGTGTAGGTCACGCCGATGAGACATGCTTGAGCTCAGCTGCGAGCCTGCGACGCTTCCGCGTGTCACGTGATCGGACGTTATCCAGTTACATTCTAGCATGACCAGAGTGAGAACTTTATTCACTAACCTAAAAGAGCGATCAAATTAAAGAATTTTTTTAAAAAGGCCGTCTTGATACTTGACCCAAATTTACCTTTAAATCAATCCATAGCATATTTTTGAACCTGTAAAATTTAATGGTGCTGCTTGTTGCACATTGCATTGTTACATATCAAAAATACATAGAAATATGCTTTGTTAATCGAACAATAGGAGAATTAATAAAGAATTATTTGCTTAGGATATAACGTTAGATAATTAACCCTATAAAGCCTACTGTGTCAGATTCGATACATTCATTTCTAAGGACTTGATCGAATTTTGCCTGCCAAAATGCCCACAATCTACGACATGCCTTCTGATTGACAGTTAAAATGCCTTTTAGTATAATTTTTAAAAAATGTCCACCGTGGTACATGTGTCCTTTGTTTCATCTTACGTTTTGGCCCATGCCATAGCTTCATATTTTTGCTGTAAATTAGCGTGTTTTTTCCTCCTTGAGTGAGCTCCATATTCTCACTATTTCACATGAGCCATAAAACACTGATGTATCAAATATGAAAAGAAAAAAAAAAAACACATGCAAAATTGCGTGTGTGTGTGTGCTGCGCAAGTAATGCAAAAATGAGTGCGCAGCTTTGATGCGCAAGGTATTTTTTGCCCATTGCATTAAGCACATTGGCAAGATGGCAGCCACCATCGGGAGACTTCTCGGGACTTCTGTAAGTTTCATTTAGCAGTAGCGATAGTAACACTTCTGCTGCAAACGATTATTACGAGGGATAAATGTTGATTTGCATTTCGGTGCAAATGTGATTTAGTTTGATTCTGTTAGTCATCGTTTAGTTAGCAGATACGTTTTACGGTGTTTAACCTTTAAACTGCTTATATAACGTCCACTGTCAAATAACTGTCAGAATTACCGGTGCATTAACAATTGATACGCATATATTGTGCAAACCTTTCTTTAATTATTAAATGACAATAAGTAAATTATTAACATTTTGATGTATTAATCTAACATGACAAGTAGTTTTTGTTATATACAAGTATAGAAAACATTTGTGGATCGCTTTAAAAAGCACTCAAGTGTACAGCATTCGTGCAATGTGCCTCTTATTCAGGGAGCCTATATATTTTTAAATATACAATGTACACATGGTGCACGGGCATGGTGCTGTCTGTTGAACAGTGATAACAAACGTGTGTAACGACTCTTTCATGCATGTCCCTCCTTTTCTCAACAGGCAGGAAGAGCTGCGGTTAATGGAGTAAAAGCGTTGATCCCTTACAATGGAGCATCAGTGATCAGGGCTCCAAAACCCCTTGCTTGTATTGCTGCACAAAAAGCTTGCTTCTCAATCAGTAAGTCTTAAAAAGTAATTAGATTTTTGCCTTTAATTAAATCTAATATCTTTACTAATCCATCATGCCTGTTTGTAAATATCAGGCGCTGCTAGATGGGCCCCAGCAGTCACTCAGCCAGCCCCTCACTTCAAAGGCACTGCTGTTCTCAATGGAGAGTTCAAGGAGATCAGCCTAGAAGATTTCAAGGGCAAATACCTGGTCATTTTCTTTTACCCACTAGATTTGTAAGCATAAGCTGATGAAAAGCTTTTTTCATTTTCTTCCTCAATTTGTACATGTACAATTTAATATTTTTTACACTACTGAATCTACAGCTTGATGCATAGAATTTAGTTGTATTTTAAAGTATTTAAGTAAAGTTCAATAGTATATAACCTAATAATTTTTAAAATAACTTGGAAAATCTGAGACCAACTCTCATCTGAATTGTGGACATCCAGCACGCACTCAGGCTTAAAGGAACACTCCACTTTTTTTGGAAATAGGC
>SCHK01289096.1:230-15137 GCA_004124795.1 Poropuntius huangchuchieni
CTACTTTTTCCACAACTTCCCACATTTAAACATGTTAGTATGTAAAGTATATTACTTTTAACAATAATATATAAAACCATAAATACACTAACTAACAAGATAACACAAGAAACAGCTTTTGAGCATTATGGATATTTTTTCAAGAGACATAATTGCAATGAGTAAAGACTTGTTCATTGCTTCTTACATAATTATTATATAATTGTATTTTTGTCTTGTGGTTCTATTAAGTTTTATCATAGATTGCAGATCTTGAAAGAGACAGATGTTACTGTCAAGAAGAGAATATGAAATACCAGAGACAAATCAAACAAACTAGAGATGCCTAAACTCACTCTCCTAAATTCTCAGTCTGTATCACTAGTCTGTGTGTCTTCATGCTGATCTATTAATTTCATATTCTTCAGTCTCTAAGCAACGTTCCATAACAAACACACAAAAACAAGAGGAGAGTGCACTGACTAAGAAAGTTTGAGTGGGGGGGGGGGGGTCTGTAGAGCAAGTCACGAGGTTATAGTAAAAACATGGTTATACCTTTTGTTTGATATTAGCCAGATCTCATCCGGTGGGAGGTTTTATGTCCATTTTTGGAGTCAGACACACACATTGCTACTTGTCTTCTTGCACCCTGATGTAACGGGTGACAAATAGATGAGAGTGAGAGTTGTGTGTTTACATCATCTGAAAACTGAAACAACAGAGCATGATACAATATTATTTTTTAAGCTTGATGACTCTATACAAAGTATTTTTAATCTTTAGCAAGCCAAAATATTTCTATAAACAATGTCCAAGTACTATATGTGAGAAAGTTGGATTTTGTTGGCAAAATGGACACTTTAAAGAGACTCTGGAATACTTGATTCTGATTGGTCACTCACTGCATTTTTCTATTTTTTCCCCCTTTGCAGCATTCAGCGGTAGCCTATTTGCCGTCGTCCATAAAAACGTTATATTTAATAATAAACTATATTATTCGTGTCATTAGTAGAAAGCTTCGCTAAGTCGCGTGCTTTATCGTTTCATACAAATGCAATTTTTATCGACTGTAGTAAAATGATTTCGCGGCAACTTGCTGTAATATCGTTGCGAACCGCGCGGTGGTCGGTTTGTTGTTAGGTTGTTTGTATATTCCGCTATTTTCGCTTAGCAGACGCTTTATAAGACCACGTATTTATATTTTGAGTAGCCCTGTAATAAGCAGGTAACGTTACGTTACAATCAGCGGGTCCACAAAACTTAACTTAGCTAATGATTAATGGTGAGTGACAGTACAATTCAGTTCATTAAATTTACAATAGCCTAACAGCACAATTCAATTTAGTATAACTTTACTTCTTCTTTTATATGCTTTATATGCCTAGGTAGTCTGTCTAGTTCCCCTGGTCGTTTTTGTCTAGCCATCTGATCATTCCTCAACCTCTGACTTTGTCTCTCCCACACAACATGTGTTGTCATGGTATCAGCCAAAATCATAGAAACAGGAACATGAGAGCTAAATCCTTTTCTTATACCACATGCATGCATCTTTTAGGCAGTTTAGACCCTCTGCCAAAACATGAACCAAACAAACTGTTATGAGATGCAGAGCCAAACTGAGAATACATTAAAATCATAACAGTGTCAACTGACTCGTCCATCTGTAGCCCAGCACTAACACACCAGTAATACAGTGCATCCCATCTGCACATGTTCATCCAGAGGCTTACAGAACACTCAATGTGCGGTGAGAGCACATGTACACACTTCCTTCATCTGCTTAGAGCAATACAACCATCTATGGGCACTCTGCAATTAATGGAGGAATCAAATTAATTATAGGCCCCAGAATATTTTAATGAAATATTTGCCTCTGCAAGAAAATGGGGAGTCTGCTAAGTCTAAAAAGAAACTAATGAAAGCAAGTGCGCTGCTGTTTTAAACAAATTCATGAAAGTGAATACTAGTGTGAATGACAATAGTATTGCCAAAAGTATATCTCCAGTGGGGTCCGACATATCATTTAAACCTGAAAATTAGCACAAAGTTTTTAAAGGATTCAGGATTCATGTCACTAATCAAATAAGAACATTTGTGACACTGAGAAGGTTATGAGAATTTATTTTATTTATTTATTTATTTGTATAATTTACACAATGGAAAAGGCAAGCAGATTGTTGCTAATGTGTAAAAATCTATATTTATATGAGCTACATTTTCATTTATTTAATAAGTTTCAGTTTTAATTTAACTCTTATAATGATAAAGCAACAAAACAAAATATAACCAAACTACCGTACTTACTATATCTGTCAAAGGTCATTTTTGATTCACCTAATCCTTTAACTGTCTTGTGTTGTAAAGATAACATATATCAAATGAGCAGTTGCTAAGTCCTCCCTAACATTTACTTGGGATCTGTTTTCCAACAGTTGTAGAGATAACATAATATAAAAAAGTGATAACATTCATAATATTAAAAAAGTTATCCACATGCCAACAGCTAGGCTATATCAGTTTAACCACACATCTTGTTAAATTACTTATAGAGAATTCTATAGCGAATGATTAGCATATGGATTATGATCATCAGTTGAATGTTTAGTTTACTAATTATGGCTGAAGCATCTTTGAACTTGGAACTATTACACTGAAGTGATAACCTATCCAAAAGAAGACCAGAGTATGTAGGACTATTTGTATATTAGCATCATGTACAGTATGACCTTGACTAGGCCTATATACTTTTAGATTCTCCTATTTAAACTTTATGGTGGATGCATAAAGGATGTAGATGAAGAAATGCAACTGACAATTGGTTTGGTCTCATTCTCAACTTACCTTGCCCAAGATTTTTATGTACTATTTATCTTTCTATAGTCTACACCAGTTAACGGAGAACAGCAGAAACAGAACTGTGATGTAGAAAATATCAGTGCATTTAAATAGCTAAATGTCCAATCTAAATGACCAGTTATGATTGACAGAATGAGTCAGTGGAACTGATGATTTTTTCTGACTATTAAGTGGAGGAGGATGTCTGGTGTGGGAATGAATCATCATGCTTACAGTAAAATCACTCTCACACCAGTCAATCTGGCCTCTATCCTGGAAAAAAAAAAACGTGAAGAAATATTAAATAATATAAAATCTGCTCTTACAGCTCTACTAACTTCAGAAATTAAATAACACCCAGAAACATGCAGATAGCCTATTTGACCCTCTATAGGTGAGGACGTACATGAACCCAGAGCTGGATTGAAGTCAAAATTTCATGGCATATTGGAGTTTGTTCAAAGTCCTTTATACAGTTTCTGGTATGTTGTGCTGAAGATAAAACCAATATTTATACAGTAAAATAAGCAAGACAGATTTGCGTCAACGTCATTATTTACCGTCAAACGGTCAACTATCCACGTACACAGTATGTACAGATAACACCTTAGACAGTATAAACCAAATTCATTATGTTACAGATATAAAAAGTTTATTATCTCTCTCAAGCTATAGTGCATTTCATGTGTAAATTTCGAGTGGTTTTGGTATTTTAGCCGTACAGCCATTTCCGTTTGTTGACTATTAGCGCCCCCAGGTGGAGAATTGGATTATGTGGAAATAGCACAATTAAAACCTCGCTTCTTTATTTACTTCTTTTGTACTGAATTAATTACCACGATTTCTAATGTTACTAGAATCCAGGCGGTGTCTGCAAACTTTTGTTTGATATTAGCTTTATTATTGTCTTTATTAGTTTCGTAAATGCAAACACACCTCCTTCAGGGTCAAATAATCTGTCAGAGTGACAGAAGGATTGTTTACTGTGTTTTGGAGACAAGGGCGGATGGATGAAGAAATGTAGCAGCGACCCCCTGCAAGATATTGTACAACAGTGAGTATTGCATATTAAGTCTGGTCTAAACGTATACAGTACCATATTAATACACCACTGTTTAAAAAGTTTGGCGTCAGTTTTTTTATTCATTAAAAATACGTTCATTCAGTATAAGGCAGCATTAAAAAGGTCAAAAGTTACCACAGACCTTTCTATTTTTACAAAAGATGCATCTAAATCTAAAAAATGCTGATCTTTTAAACTTGAGATTTTCACAAAAATGCGTTCAACATTTCTTGAGCAGCGTATTAGAATGATTTCTGAAGACTGGAGTAATGGCTGCTAAAACCTCAGTAGTCTTGGTGAGCATAAGAGGCTTCTTTCAAAAACACTTAAAAATCAGCCAGACCCCAAACTTTTAAATGGCATTGTCAGAATAATAAACGACCTGGCTGTGGGCGTTTGGCAAATACATTACACTTGTAAGTCAGGCCCATAGGCCACATAACTGAAACGCCGAACTCTTGACATTTAAAGTTTCAGAATTGCCATGTCATGATAGAAGCTTATGATAGACTGACCTACTTACAGCTTGCCAAATCACAGACTGTGATCTGACACCATGATGATTTGACCCCTGTCCCTGAGCCAACTGCCCTCTTTGGGCAACATTCCAAACGCACATGAAGTTCTTACAAAATAAATGTGCATTCCTAGAATGAAATGCAGCTTCTGGCAACAAAAGTCACCTTGATCTGTTCAGGACTCCTAGACTGGATTGCTCGGTTTAGAACCTGCTTAACTTCCTTTCAACAAAATACAAAAACTGGACAACACTTGGTTACATTTTTATTAAAACATTTGAAATACAAAAGGCAAGAGTACGTGCAGAAGTCATGCCCATGCACCAGCACATAGTAATATTGTTAAATACATTTGTGGCATGCTGCAAAATATTGTTAAATACTAAACATTTCAAGCTGCAGCATACATTTACTTCAAGTATAAAGCAGTCTGTATTTACACTTCAGCAAGCCTATAACTTTATTAGAGTATTACATTAATAACACTGCTGACTGACTATCATCTAAACATTTCATGTAGCAATCAGCTGTGTTCTTGTGCAAGAGCTGAGAACATATTGAAAACAGGCAAGAAAGTACAATCACAGAGTTATGGTTTTAACCTTGTTCAATAACCCTCGGAAAAAAAAAAAAAAGACATTAAACTCAAATTCTAAGCTCTACCCTGTGGCCGGTAATCACTTGAAAAATGTTGTGACACCTGGAAAAATACTTTGAAACCAAATGAATTACTTTGGAAACACAATCTAAATATCCTTCAGGTTCACATTTCTCCACTGTAGTGTAATCATATTGGTATGTTTGCGTCTTATAAGAAGTGTAAGCATAAGCATATCTGGTTTGTTGTGTCATTAACCTCTGTTTCCTTTAATACCTCTCCTTCACCTTTCAGAGAAATTCAGCACACATCCACACATCAGAAAACCAAACAGGAATTTCAGCAATGGCCAGCAGCATTATAAATAAAATAACACTGTCAAAAGGGTAAGGAAGATAAGAAAGATATGAAAGTAACAGAATCTTTTGTGTGCATTAGCAGTTGTGTCTTTAATTACGTTTTACACATTAAAAGTGTCAATTAAGGAACAATATGGAACTTCTGCCTTACTGCAAACAATCAAAGGCTCAACTTCTGATTCCATGTACAGGTAAAAACAACAACAACAGACCTCTTTATCAGGACTTCAAAAGATAATTATCAGAAGATAATTTGGTTGCGCAAACCATGTTTTGATGACACTTGAGCTCCAAGTCATAATTCATGAAAAACTGTATCTACTAAGGCATGCTGTACAAAAAGAACTTATCAGTCAAATAAAGATAGAATACAGATGGTACTAAAATAAAAGGTTTTGCTAAAAATTCTGAAAAACACACTGCCGCTTTCATGTCCCTGGATAATTAGTGGCATTAGCAACTCGTTTGGTTCATTAGAACCTAAAAAGATAGCTAACTCAAAAATGAAAATTCTCTGATCATTCACTCACCCCTATGTTGTTCTAAACCTGCATGTAGGACACAAAAAAAGCATTATTAGTAACTGTGAAAGCCAATGGGGTCCAAAATAAGACTCATTTTCAGTAACTGAGACATTTTTCAAAATATCTTGTTTTTGAACACAAAGTCATACAGGTTTAGAATTAAATGAGGGTGAGTAAATAACAGAATTTACACTTTTGGGTGTAATGTCCCTTTAAGGTGACTTCTCATTCAACGTATCTCACTTAAAGAGCACTCCAACTTAAAAGTACATATCTGGATCTATTTTGCTTTCTACCCTCATTCTTTCTCACTCGCCATTTTAAATGACCTTTGCTTTACTTTCATTTTTCATTTATTAAAAAATATAAAGCATATAACACAAAAGCAAATTTTGGCACCACACAAGCACAATATAAAGTCTCTCCTCAGTGCAAAATCTGCTGAACCTACATTAGTAAATTTCCAGTCTTGATTAATAGATTTGTGTTGCATTTTGATGGTTTAATTGTGATAGTAAGTCTGCAGTAAGCTCAGCATAATTTTCCGTTTGTCTTAATTCCACATATAACAATGGGAATCAACACTGCTCACCTACTGAATAATAGAATTCCTTTCAAAGGCAGCTGCCATGAATATGTGAAAATAAAAATACATTCCAGTGGTATAGGTAACATTTCACTGTGCTGATATTACTGATAATGCAGTGATGAGATTGTGCGTAAGTTTAGAATTGATGATGTATGTAACAGAGCATGTGGAAGAAAGAGTCTGTCCGTTTCTACTGTCCACCAATGACGTGTGGGTTAAACTGCACTATAATGATTGTGATATCATCCCTATACATGCGGGCTAATTCCTCTGGCAAGCTTAACATCTTTGACAACCTCTCATGGTCCACCATGCCAAACTCATTACTCCCCACCGCGTGCCGAATTAGGTGCGTAGCCGCATTCTGGTCCTCGAAGGTGGAGGAGATGCGAGCCTTCCTCTCCTGCAACAATCCCTGCATCTGTCCCAGGGTCACCTTATAGCCGCCAACACTGACTGGCTGCTGCTGGTGCACTCCAGTGAGATGTTCACCCACAATCCTCACCACCTCCTGCCTGTGTAGTGTTTCCCACAGCCCGTCCGAACCCAGCACCAGGAAACGATCCTGTGGGCGAAGGCGGTGTCGTGTCACCTCCGGTTCCGCCGTAAGGTAGGGTGGTGTGTGATAGTTGGGTGGGATGAACTTGGCGTGCTCATTCTCATGGAGCTGGTCAGGTCCGGACTCAAGAACACGGCGCTGCAGATCAATGCTCCACTTAAATTTAACATCTCCAAAGGCGCGAAACGGCATGAGTAACCCCAACAGTCGATCCTGCTTCACCACAGTCTTGGCCTCAGAAAGCGGGTGCTCAGATCGTATGCGCTTCATCTCAGATTCATTCTGCGCGCTGTGGTCGTTGGTGAGCGTGAGGGCAGAAAAAGAGCCATCAGGTTCTTGTACGCCCAGGACTGCCCGGCAATCTCCAGTGTTGGCAATATGCAGATCATTACCATCAATGTGTGCAACACATGCAGTAGCGCCTGAGAATGCAACACGAAGCACCCAGTAGTGCAAGAACGCATTCGGGTCGCCAACCTGCGCTTCAAGGGATATGTCATTGTCCAACCTTTTAAAGGCAGTCACAAGAGCTTCAGCAACATCTGGTTGCTCCCCAGGAGTGCTCAGATCCAGCAGTTCCTGCCAGTATGTGCGCAAGCTGGAGAAGTAGAGCCGTGAAGCTTCCTTGCTGAAGTAGTCGTTGGGATGCTTGTGCCACTGCAATATCGGGTGAAGAGGTCTACCGTTCTCCACCGCATTCTCCAGCTCCATCAGCGTCTCATGTGGCAGTAATGAGACAGCAATGTAATAGAAGAGGCGCTCGGTGAGTGCCTGAGCACATGCGCAGCCCGCGTGGCCATCAAATACACCGTAAAGCATGCCACGAGTCTGCAAGCATGTTGCTGCACTTCGGCGATCCTCAATGGGTGCATTTGCCGGCAGCTGGTTGCTGTCAAAGCCCATGACCGAACTGAGGTTTTTGCCATCAAACTCAGGAACTTTGAAGTTGTACTCATTAGCTTTTAGAATGCTGTTAACCTGAGGTGGGGTCAAGTAGTAAGTGTGCCATGCAGGTGAGGTCCTGTATCCCCGCACCAATCTTTGTTCAAAGCTGTGTGGCTGAGTTGCATTGATGCATGGATGAGGAGACCGGCTGCAGTTTTGGCATGTTATGGCTGGCACCAGGATCCGATCAAACCTCGTGCCACGGATGACCCTAAACACCTGGGAGGTAGCAGCCATGATAATTTGACCTTACCCTCAAAGGACCTGCAGGAAAAGCATAGCTCAGTTAGAAAAAGTTAAATAAAACTCATATTTCACACTTGTCTAGATTTCAAACAGAGCTAAATCAGTAAATCAGTAGTCAGGTTTACAATTTTAACTTTAAATGACTGTAGATTATACATTTTTAATCATCAGAAGATTACTACAAGGATAAGGTCAAGGCATGTAAAAGCCATTCCATTCAGGATGGGAGAGTGTCCCAAGGCTATTTATAGTCCCATGCTGCCACATTCGTGGCATTGGACACATTGAGTGTCCCACTGGCCTATTACTGTCCCCTGTAACATTTACCCATTACATAAAACAAAACTGCTGCAACCCAGTGAACACTGCAGTTATTCCCTGCCCTTCATGTCGGTCCCATTTTTAAAGGAATTTCTGTCTTTGATTATCTTTGCCCAACCCAAACTGTCTTTTGGCATCTGTCAACAACACTAAAGTTGTTGTTCTTGTTTTCTTGTGATAAGTAAACATCATTTATTATATACAACGGGGGTCCTCAAATAAAGGAGTCAGCCCCTTAAATAAAATTAACACCCTTTTGCAAACAGTACTTGCAAATTAACACTTCCTCCAAAATGGATACAGAGGGTTAAAATTAAAGTGCCTTACTTTAAAAACAGCTCACGGCTTCACGCGCTCTGTTACACGCAGTTCAAATCAAGGAGCTAACATAGTATGAACCATGCCAAATAACCACTATATCAGATGTTAGAACGATTTTAAGGTATAATTTCACAACAAAACAACAGTTGCAAAAAAAGGGAAAAGCTCAGTTGAGTACTACGCCCCGTCCACATCATCCAGCATTCATACTCGCTACTAAGTTGCCATATTGTTTACATTTGGGCTTGGCAACATAATTTAGTAGATATCATCGCAGAGAAACGTAATCCGATAAATGTGCCTGTATTTCAAGAAAAAAAGTGATTCAGATAGCACACGGTTTGTACTGCAAACCCCGTTTTACTGCGTGACTGTACCGTGGACAAATATTAAACGCTAATGCATATAAAATACGCTGTATCAATGCACACTATTATCGTACGAACTGCATGCTCAACTCATTAAGCCAATCAAAAGATAAATATTCTTACCTGAGGATATAAGTGGGCGACTGAGTTTGCGGTCGATGTTTGATCAGGCTACATTAGTTCATGTGCTCTCACCCCACCTACATCCATCCTGCGAGCCTAGTTCACCTCCCACCGGACGAGATGGACCAATTACATAGCTGCTACGTCATCAGAGGTGTAGCTCCGCTTAACCTTTCCTTTTCCGGAAGGTAGCATATAATTATATGGAACGCCAAAATTGCCAAAATAATAAATACGTAAATAAATATACAAATACATGTATTTTAAAAAATAAACAAGTAAATGTCTAATTAAATCTCAAATTTCAATTTCGAATCCATAAATAAATCTACAAAATAAATAAATCAATGTTTTTCCAACTTACATTACCTTATTTATGCATAATTGCATTTTCCACATGTACATTTTTTGTTCATATGGTAATGGGGGGGGGGGGTAGATATTATTTTTAAATAATAAATGCAATATAAATATAAAAAATAAATGTGGAAAAGATCCAGTTACACATGAATAAGGAAATATAAGTAGAAATACTGATATTTATTTATTTTTTAGTATTTCTTTGTATACTTATTTACATTTACATTTAGTCATTTAGGAGACACTTTTATCCAAAGCGACTTACAAATGAGGACAATGGAAGCAATCAAAATCAACAAAAAGCAATGATACACAAATGCTATTAGTTAAAAAGTCTTAGTTAGCTTAACACAGTTCACATAGCAAGGTTTTTTTATATATAATAAAAAGAAAACAGATAGAATAGAAAAAGACTAGAGCAAGCTAGTGTTAGAGGCCCTTTTTTTGCTTTATATATATATATATATATATATATATGTAAATATGTAATTTTTGAAATCATGTGAATATGCTTACGGTATGATATGTTATACATATGGAAATCCTTACCACTAAAATGTTTCCTTATTACAGTGTGTGATATGCTTGCATTGGAACACTAGATTTAAATTTTTTTTTAACTATTTAGTTTCACTTTGTGAGAGTCTGGCTACGGGTAAACCTAATCTGCCCTCAAAAGCTCAATATTCAAAAAAGGTTTTCAAAAGAAATTAAGGAAGATTATTTTTATTTATTAGAATTTTGAGAATGGCAAGAATTGTGATTTGAATTGTGATGTGATCTGTGAATCACACCAGTATCTGTGGAAGATTCTTGTTCTTCTGTCATGTAGTCACAGTATCTGTTAAGAGTGTCTTCAGCAGTTCTGGAAAACCAAGAAAGTCCGTCATATTTCTGGAGAAGATCCTCAAAATGCTGATTAGGTATGTTTTGAAGCACGGCTGCTAGTTTGAGCTGGTTTAATCTGGTTCTTAGCTGGTCATGAGCTGGTTTAAGCTGATCATGTGCTTATCCAAAACCGAGCAGGAGCTAGTTGCTTAGGACCAGCTTAAAACAGCTCAAACCAGCAGTCGTGCTTCAAAGCATACCTAACCAGCATATGCTGGTTTTTCAACAGGGATGTTCTCTCTTATATTGATTTCTGGTGTGTGGAGTATCTGGATGATGGATATATGTCACAAATCAAAAAAATACTCCACTTGCTTTACCATTAAAGGCAGCTTCAGAGGTAAGAATGCTGTGGAATTTGTTGTGGAACATCAAACTCTTATCTTTAAAAGTAATATTGCATTGAAAGAATTGCTAGATTCTCACTTAATTCTATATCCACTTTAAGTTCTTATCATGTGATGCTTGAACGCACATAGAAAATAAAAGTGATACGAAGTTTGATGAAGTAAGAGTAAATGAAACGATACATATGCTAAATTCCACCTGACAGGTAAATCCAGTCCACAACATCAGAAACTACTCCCACTTACAAATCCTAAAAGGAAGTGACTGCATTTATTATCGCTCTCTTTCATGGTCATACTCTGTTCTCAGTTCCCGGACTGCAGCAAAAAATGAGTCAGCAATGTGGATTAAAAAACAAACACAATATTTGTAAAGTGTGTTTCTGCATAGACATCACATGGATTTAAAAAGTGAAGGCAAGCTTTAGATTGTTTGAGTTATTACCAAAGGTGAGAATGGATTTACTACCTGTGGAAGATCTTACTTGTCCCGTGTGCTGTGAAATCTTCTGCTTTCCAGTTATTCTGTCATGTAGTCATAATGTCTGTAAAGAATGTCTTCAAAAGTTTTGGGAGACGAGGAATACTCAGGAGTGTCCTGTCTGCAAGAGAAGATCCTCAAAATGCGAACCTCTTCCTAACTTTGTGTTAAAAAATTTATGCGAGTCAATTACAGAGAAGAAACATCAAAAATCTTCATCTGAGGTGGTCTGCAGTCTGCACAATGAGCACCTCAACTTCTTCTGCTTGAATGATAAACAGCCTGTCTGTTTAATGTGCAGAGATTCAGAAAAACATGCCAATCACAGATTCTGCCTCATTAATGAAGCTGTTTCTTCATACAAGGTAACAAACATTACTCTCATTTCATGTCCCCTTCATATTTTGTAAATGCAAATACATTTCTAGATTTTTATTTGTGGCTCAATGCTTAATGTACATATACAATATCTATAAGAATATGCAAGCGTCTCATGTAATGAGAAACTGGAGTTTAACATATTTTAATATTCAAACTTTAACCATTCTAGGAGGAACTCAATACATCACTAGAGTCCTTACAAGAGAAACTTAAACGCACAAAAGAAATTAAAAAAGAGTTCTATGAAACAGCTCAGCACATCAAGGTGAGTATTTAGAATATCGATTTTCAACACATAGTCCAATTTTATGAGTCATTTTGTTTATTTTTATGTTCAGACTCAGGCTGAGCACACAGAGCAGCAGATTAAAGAGGAGTTTAAGAAGCTTCATCAGTTTCTGCAAGATGAAGAAGAAGCTTCAATCACTGCACTTAGGAAGGAGGAAGAGCAGAAGAGTCACATGATGAAGGAAAAACTTGAGGAGATGAACAGACAGATCTCAGCTCTATCAGACACTATAAAAGACATAGAGGAGAAGATGAATACTAGTAGCATGTCATTTCTAAATGTGAGAACTGATTCCTTCTTGTGTACAAAACAACTTACCTTACTTACCAGCACAGTCAAACTCTAAATTGTTTTATTTATTTTCCAGAGCTTAAACGTCATCATGGAAAGGTACTGTAAGTGAGCTGTCTTGTCTTTGATTGTGAGCTCAAACTCATTTCAGTTCTAACTAATGGATGTTATTCCAGAGCCCAGAGTTCACAGCAGGATCCACAGATGCTTTCAGGAGCTTTGATTGATGTGGCAGGACATCTGAGAAACCTGACCTTCAGAGTCTGGAAGAAGATGCAGAAACTTGCTCAAAACAGTGAGTGATCACTGATCTCAGATCATAAAAATAAAGGCTTTCCAGCAATGTCACAGAAGAGCCATTTTGGGTTCCCCAAAGAAACTTTGAGTGATAATCCTAAAAAGAAACACTATAAAGAACCTTCTGTGCATTGGAATTCCATGGATGTCAAAGGTTCTTTGTGGAACCGTTGATGCCAATAAAGAATTTTTAAGAGTTTATTACAGATAAAGTAAATAGACATAGACAGTGGCCCAATGAGTATACTAAGACACTTGGGGCAATATACTATAGCCTAGTTCTATGGAGATGGAGTAACGCTGTTGTTTGTATNACAAAATACTACAGCCTAGTTCTATGGAGATGGAGTAACGCTGTTGTTTGTATCTTTTATCAGCTCCTGTGACTCTGGACCCAAACACTGCAAATACACGTCTGATTCTGTCTGATGATCTGACCGGTCTGAGGCATAGCAAGACACAACAACTGGTTCCTAATAATCCAGAGAGGTTTCACCCATATGCCTGTGTTCTGGGTTTAGAGGGCTTTAACTCAGGAACACACTTCTGGGATGTGGAAGTTGGAGTCAATTCATATTGGATTATTGGAGTAACCACAGAGTCAATTCAAAGGAAGGGAACAGCATTCTTTTACACCAATGTCTGGTGCATGTGGTATGAAGATGGAAAATATTTCTCACAATCCCCAGAGAAACCCAACAGCACCTTTCCAGTTAAAGAGACGCTTCAGAGGGTGAGATTAGAGCTGGACTGGGACAGAGGAAAACTTTCATTCTGTGATCCTGTAACTAACACAACACTACACACACTGACAACCACCTTCACAGAGAGAGTCTTTCCACTGTTTTATAGTTTTGATGAATCCACTCCTCTGAAGATATTACCAGCTAAAGTCGTTGTAACAACAGAAAAACAGTGTTACACGTGACAGAGTTTTACGTGCTAACAAAGGGATGCTATACATATCTGAACAAAATGTATTGAAGAAAGAATCAAATATAAAATGGAAAATGTATGATAGTGTGACAGAAATAGGTTGATAAATGTTTACTTATTTACGATTATTTGTTTTTGATTGATATGTGATTGAAAGGTAAAATAAAATTAAGATGACATAAAAAATGATGTGTTTTATTAATCTTTAAAATTAAATGTTCAGTCTATAACAATTTTTCTCAGTAAAGGTCCTCTTTTTTTCCATTTTACAAGCTAACCGAAATGTGGCATGTTTTAAATTCTGCTGTAAGAATAAGGAGTGATTGGGCCGAAACTTCTTTGAAAGATTTAAGCAAGCTGTAATTAATTCCTGTGTGTTTGTGTTTGACCTTTAGTCTTGAACTCCTAAATTAACTTATTACAGTCAAATGAATTTGATTCTATTGCACTCTGTCTTTCATTCTGACTGTAAAACTGAGTGACTTGTAAAGGCATCTCGTCTTGCTACTCTCATGTTTATCTTCACTTTCTCCTCAGCACATACAGTATATCTGTACAGCTACTACTGATTCCCTTTCAGAACAGTGGTTATGCAAATAAAAACCTCACTTTTTAAACAAACTAAGTCAATTGAGATACAAGAAAGTGGCCAGAATGTTGTTTAGACTGAGTCTGTTCATGTCAGACTAACACAGCATAAAAGAGTGTTGACTGATATTTGTGTTTTCTTATAAGTAAAAATATGCATAAATGTGTAGGGATTCTGTATTACAACTATTAAAAGGCCCCACCAACTACTCAAGCCACTTCCCCAAGAGATTGACACCCTAAGAGCTTTGACTTTTTCCTCAAACCATTGATGAATGTGTAAAGACATCTCAGGCAGTCTGCCAAGTCCTGTAGGTGTGTCTTTGTTATGCTAACTCAAAATGAGCTCTTTATGTCACCTACATGATTGACAGCCTTCAGGTGAGGCTCCATAGCTCAGTGGTTAGAGCACTGGTCTTGTAAACCAGGGGTCGCGAGTTCAATCCTCGCTGGGGCCTGATTGGAAACCTTTTAAAAATTGACCGGTTCTGAAAATGACCCTGAATTTGGGTTGATGATGACAAAATACCACAGGACATACTGTGGTCATTTGGATGAACACAAACCTTCACAGAAAAGGAAAAACTGGGAAATGCAGGTCCTGTTCTTCTATACAGGCTCTTGTTGGCATGGAAAACACAGTCATTCTTGAAGATACCAAATATCAGACAGATCAACATCAATACAATAAAAGTAGAGAA
>SCHK01289121.1:0-12511 GCA_004124795.1 Poropuntius huangchuchieni
ACTTCAAACTTCCAAAGTCGGATAATAGTCTGTGTATTTGATAGGTTTGTGTGTCATCTGAGGCCAAAGTTTGAGTCTGAGAAAAGAGAACATGTTTTTGACTAAACTATTTGATTTTGACTTGGAAGTTTGAAGTTTGCACAAGTTGGTGTGTAGTTTTGAGATTGTGTTTATAGTCGTGAGAAAATTGTAAATTGTTTCATGAATTGTGTGTTAGCAATCGAGAAACACTGTAAACATACTGGTGGAGAAAAGTATTTAATGAGAGCACTCCTGAAATGAGTCTCACAAATGATGAGAAAGCTATTCCCTCAAACAAGCGGACATTATAGATCTGTATGGTTGTTAATGTTGGGAATGATTCTTAAAGGATGGGTGACAGCAGGAAGCAATATCTGCCTCTCTAGAGATGAGTGCAACAGACCGGTTGCTCTTAAGGCAATCTCACATGAAGACTATATGAAGTTTTTGTATTACTGAGTTCAAGCATAATGTTTTACAAGTCACACTATAATACGTGTTTTGCCAGTTAACCTAAATATTTTGCTTGATGTGGTAACATCTAAGTGAACAAGTTTTGTGTTAAGTTCACTAAATCCACCTAACTAGGTTACTGTACATCAATAAAAATATTTTTGAGGGTTAGATCAGGTATAACATTTAAGGTAATAATTTAAGGTAGTAGTTGTCTTCTAATGCTTTTATGGTCCACTGTTGGTACTGTACAATGTGAATGCATTTCAGTCATTATCTTTTCCAACAAATAAATTTAATGAAGTAAGGACAATTACCAATGTAACTGCAATAGTGTATTTATTTTAATTCAGAAACATTAACTGTTCACTCAAACTGACAATGAAGCTTTAAATATTAGCCATCTGGTTACATGTTTTAGATCACAAATAGTTTGCATGTTCAGAGCAGGGCAACAGAAGAACTCAACCAACCTCATAACACATGACATGAACATCACCTAAATCAATGTAACCATGTAAACAGGAAGAAACAATGCTAATATATACATTCATAACCTTTAGGTCAGCTCTACTCTTCTGCACTGTAAAGATCATCAAAAAAGCCCTCGGCAGCTCTGAGCATCTGAACAACTGCATTTAGAAGCAGTATGTCAGTTTGAGGGTCTATTTCCAGTTCTTGGCAGTAGTTTTTCACTGGGACCACAGCAGACAGAGAAACTCCAAGGTGAGTGCTAACCTCATGCATCTGTCAAAAAACAGTTAGTCAGAAATACTCAAGAATAATACATGAAAAAGAATAATACAGAATACTGACAAAGTCATATATATATTATTAACTTGTACCATTTTATTGATGTAGAGGCTTTGGTAGATATTTTTCAGGTCTTCTGCCACTAAGGGGCAGGCCTCATCCACCTTAGTCAGCAAAACCAGCTGAGGAATACCTGAAGTACAAAACAACACCTTACTGTATATGTTATCAAATCCTAGAGATTGCCACCTTGTGTGGGATATAGCCCTAGTGGGTAAATATTTATGCTAGTAGTAGACTCAAACCCCACAAGAGGTGCTCTTGAGCAAGGGACTTAAGGGGATAGTTCACACAAAAATGAAAATTTGATGTTTATCTGCTTACCATTGACACTCCTAATTGAGATTGTAGATAGAGTGTCAATGGTCCATTTGAGAGATAGGTGGCGGTAATGCACTTATAAGTCTTATAAGTCTGTGATCCACCGTAAAGCAAGAAGAAGAAGGCGCGTCATGCGCCGGCTGATGTGGACGCGCTCAGGACAGTTCGGACATTACGGTGAATCAGAGGTAAAAAAAAACTATATAAGATATTTTGAAGAATGTTGAAAACCTTTTTGTTGTTGTTTTTGTTGTCTACAGTGGCAGACAATGGGAACTGAAAGAGTTTATTTACCATTATTTTTCAAAATATCTTTGTTTGTGTTCCATAGACGAAAGAAAGCCAAACAAGTATGGAATTACATAAGGTTAACTAAATGATGACAGTATTTTGGGTAGACTATCACTTTAAGTTCAGGTTGCCCCTGTAATAAGTGTCCCCTAAATTGAATTTCCATAATTTAATTGACACAATACACTCATGTCACTTTATCAATTTAATAAATTCAAATCTGCTTCATTACTGTAAATCCCTCACCCAGCTGGTTGGTTTTCCTTCGAAAAACTGCAAACTTGTCGACCATTTTGTCAGAGAGGAGCTTGACTTTGCAGGTGTCGATCACATACACCACACAGTGAATCTTGTCCTTCAAGCCAGGAGATTTATTGAAATGAGGGGAGTCAGGCTGTATGGGCATCGATGGATTAAACTGAGAAAGAACCATGTAAAATATATCTTTAAATCATTAAGATGTAAGACAGAAAATACTGAATTAAAAATGCAATTAATTCACAATAAATTTAAATCCTATATATTTTTTATTCCTGTAATTAGCTACTCTGCCATACCTATTACTGGTTATGTTTGCCCATTTAATCATTCTATAAAATTATAGAATTAATGTCCATAATTTTTCATTGCTCTAACTAGTAAAACATCTTCTAGACAAATTAACTATTATGTTTGCTTTTTACCTAAAATTCTCACCTGATACCTGTCTTGAACGTGACCCTTCAAAATGCTGGCAAAATCATCTACATCCAGACCAGTGTTCAAACCCTCCTCCAGACCCATCGAGTCACACAGAGAGAAGGGAACATTGCTGACAACGCTGCCTGGCTTTATGTAGTAGGTACGGAACTGCATGGCACAAACATATGCCAATTATTTTCTGGTACGAGCAGAAACTTTTTTTTATAACTAAAACTTTGCACAGAGGTGGAAAAATCATGTGTACCTGAGTAGTCAAACTGGTGCCAGCAGTGCCAGTGTTGGCCTGACTGCTCACGTAACCCTTGAACACAGAATTGATGGAGTTGAAGAAGCTTGATTTCCCAGCACCAACAGGACCCACCAGTAGAATCCGAGCCTGTTTGACTGAGCTAACAGAAGGCTTCCAGCCAGAGATGGTGCTTAAAAGCACCTTCCTTCTCCTAAAAACATTATCATTGTCAAATTGTCAAAAATTGTAATTTCTAAGAAAACAGTAAGTCAGAAGTATTTCTTTTTAAATAAATGAAAACAGACCAGAGTAACATCTGTACTATTACAGAAGAGAGTGCATTTGGTTTGCTTTACTCACTCAGAGTTCCACTGCACATTTCTCCATGGTTTCTCCATGAGTCCTCCACAGTCTGATGAGAATGCAAACCAGAGCACAAGTTATTCACACAACCATTACTTAAAGTGCATTACTCTCTCAGCAATTTTCTGAAAAGTAGCAAATAATACAAACCTTCCACTCTGTACACCTCACATTCTGTCAGCAGCAAGTCATTCCCATGCATCTTCTGTGGATCAAATTGGTATGCTCCTTGATAACTGTAGACATTAGCTGAGCTATTGTAAAGAAATATCAAAGAGTCAAAGTTTGGACCATTGTCATTGAAAGCATACTGCGGATTTCCACTGACCACACGCAGAGGATCTTCTTTCATTTCTTTGTCATTAAAGCTAAAGAGAAAAGCTTTGTCATCCACAATATTTTGTCCTGTCTGTGCAAAATTTTTGCTAGTGAAAGCTCCAAAAACATAACCAGACTTATTGTAAGCTACAATGACAGTTGGTCCCTGCATATTGCACTTTTGGTGAAATGAAGTGGCATTGTAGCCATGCACACTGGCTTTGAACAGCAGGCTGAGGTTGGCATGGTTGAACAATGAGCAGAGCTTCTTCTTCTGCCATTTGTTCAAGCTGGATGTCACTGTGCTCATAATGATCTGAAAAACATTCAATAAACATTTTTATCGCAGGCTGTTATGACAAAATAGTATGGTCATTTTAAAAGTATTTTGAAAAATATGTAGGCTACTACACATACAGTAAAGTACAACGTATAGATTTTTTGCCTCCAACCAAGTTCACGTGAAAGAATTAGTAATTAAAATAGTCACATTATATTAAACATGCAAAATAAATGTATCGACTTAAATCAGCTCACCCTGGTACAAGACGTAGGATTCGTCTGTTTTCTTTCGCTCAGTCGGTACCCCGCAAGAGATGACTTTCCTTTTAATAGAAACGAAACTTACGTCGTACGTCATAAAAATAAAACGTCATTTGAGTGACGGAGCAGGATTGCTTGTGCCAGGTTACAGAAAATCGGTTTACAGTGTAATCGTTTGTAGATTAAATATACTGATTTACTTAATATCCACACTCCTACAGCTCATGTTGTATCCCAATTGCCAAATGTTTTATCGTGACCCCTGAATGCCTGACTTTTTCTCAAACCTTAAAAGCGCAAACCCCGCCCTGCAGTCGATCTCATTGGTCAACTCTGTCATAGAATTACCTGTCAAGTTCAGTCCAGATATGATGGGTGGATTCCGTCACGGCAAACATTAATACTATAAAACTTCTTCATCTGAACCTCATAAGTGACTGATTTGAAATGCTCAAATTAGGTAGCAACCACTAATCTACATTACACTACAATACACTGGAGAACCAACAAGCTATTCTCTAATTTGCATAAAAATACCCTGTTGAAAAAACAAGCATCTGCTGGTTAGGTATGTTTTGACGCTGGGATGCTGGTTCTTTGCCAGCACATGACCAGCAGAAACCAGCATCCCAGCGTCAAAACGTAACTAACCTGTATATGCTGTTATTTTTCAGCAGGGTACACTGCACACATAAATATTTAGTCCAGTTTAAATATCTTGAATTATTTTTATTGATAATTTTCAGTACTGAATGAAATATATTTATATAGTTAGATTATTTCTATGGACTCTATTCACCATATTGCTTGATTGTTTTTAGTAATCATGTCTCAGTGCATTGTGAGTTTGTTTTATTTTATCATACTGGCAAAGAATCAGCACAGCATTTTCAACATTTTAATGTTTTAATTCGTATAATTCATATTACATATACGTATACACACTTTCCTCTATGTGATTGTAGCAATACAGGGATTCAAAAATCTTTTGCACCCCACAAACTTACCATTCTTTTTTTACAGTGCTGAATTAAGGAGATGCATCTAAAAAATAAATTAATAAAGGCCTGTATGCCCTACAGCAGTCAGTATTTAACAGAAACACAGTAGGCATACGGTAGATATTAGAGCCTCTGCACTGCAGTTACAAGTTACTGTATACTTGGTGTCAAGCAGTTGGCACTTCTACCACTCATCACATTTCCAAATGGGATGAACTAAAACATCAGTTTCATGCCGTCATATTTCTACAGATTTCGTAGTGATATCCTATTATAGTGCACTGCATTCATACAATATTTGTGTGACTTAGTTTGAAGCTACTGGTCCCCAAACAGTCAAAGGGACAGGGAATTAATTGGCTTATAAACCATCCTTTAAGAGCAACACAAAACAAAAAGTAAATCTCAAAGTATAAAAATAGCTCTCTTTATAATCATGTTGTGTGATCTGATCTGTATGGACAATTGAAATAGAAATATCTGTGCCATCCTTAATCTAACCTCCACTGGCACTGCTAATTTGTTTGTCTGTCTGAACAACTGTTTGTAGTGGTCTTCATGCACAGGTATAATGTGACAATGCAATTTGATTTGAACTCTGGGCTACGTTAAAGTTTGCGACTATTTTTGTAAAGTGGGAATCTAGTAATAAACCAGTGCAGTTATACTCCTAGAGTAAATACATCTAAATACATCTATGGGTGTTGATTTAATACTTGTGATTTTACTGTGTATTTTAGACCTCAGCCACCTGCTAAGGAATCTTTCACAAACACAATATTTGTTTGATAAAGCGTCTGCCAAGAACATATGAATCTACAGTGGTAAAATTGTTTATGTGTGACTTTAAATAAGCATAGGATGCACAAATAGTAAATGTAAAGCATGTGTCATTACTGTCCATCTAGCAGAACTCTACTTTACAAGCAGGGAATGTCTCCTCCTGCATAGCCACGGTGCTGTTGCTGCCTAGGACTGTAATTCCCAGCTGCCGTTGTTTTTCCTGGGTTTCCCGGTACCACTCATGCATCACCGGTGATTCAAACGTGGGAATCAGGGTCACCTGGAAGATGATACAGACTAAGAGTGTGACAGTATTCCCTTAAAAATTTGTAGATTTTAAAGGTGTATTACAGAAATATTTTGCGTCCGCTGTTATATGGTCTTCTCAGGCAACCACAGGTATACCTATCTGTGTAGAAGTGTCATACAAAACATAAGAAAGTGGCTAGACATAAAAAAAATAACTCTACAAGAAACTTGCATTTTTATATATTAACAACAAATGGTGATAGAGAGACCAGAGTTCTGTAGTGCACCTAAACTGATTTCTGTCACATATATATATACTCATACATACCGGCACATCCTCAGGCCATACAGATTTTGCCTCTAATAATGCGTCCAGAATGGACCTTATCAATCCTTCCTTGAGTGTGTCATCCCCACTTATTATGTAACAGGACGATCGCAAGTGGCAAAAGAACTCAACATCAACAGTGGAAGCTGCATGGCTTGACGGAAGGTAAGCCAGGTCCAAGTATATTGAGGTGCCAACCCTACTACCTGTTGATGAATCAAGACACAAGTCAGTGCTAAATAAATATGTACTTACATACAAAAATTAACAAGATAAGATCAGTTCAAACCTGTTGTGGATCTTTTAGAAGTAGAGCCTGTGCTACGACTAGCCATTATGTCTCCTGCTGAGCTGCTTCTCGAGCCACTAACAGAAGTACCCTGACTTCCAGCTCTGGTTTTGGTGCCTTGTGTTGAACTAGAAGATGTTAACCTCTGCGTAACTCCTGCAGCTTTTCTGCCTTTTGTTGCAGACTTTACACCGCTAACAGGATCAGGCATACAGGCACCAGGCTGAGGGGGAAGAGGAGGTAAGTCTTTCACAGGTGCAGGTGGGGGATCCTTTGGCAAAAGGTGATTTCCTCTGTAAGAATTCAAACCATCGTTTAGGTTCTGCGTTTGCAGATGGACAACACCCTCTTCATCAGAATCCAGAAGTCCATCTGCTGAAATGGATGGGCAATCCTCTACACCCGGATGTACATCTGAGTCTGTTGCCATTGGGAAATAGTCACTGCTGGATGTAAGAGGGGTCTCCTGAGCTGGATGAGTGGCCTTATTACCGGAACATGAAGGTGGAAGGGGTTTAGCTGCGTCTTGGGAGTGGTCACTATCATCAGAAAGGTTCAATGGGCTGGTGTTACTAAAACCTGGTGAGACTGGATTCTCTTGATCACCAACCGGTTTGAAATGTTTAAACTCACAGGGAGAGACCAAGCAGAGGTCGACATCATGGGTAGTATCAAACAATAGACCCTGAGGTCCAGAAGGACACCCGTCTGGACCATCATGAGGTGCCCTCTGAGTGTGAGGCTTCTTTAAAGACAAAGACATCCCTACTTTGAAATCAGAACTGACATGGTGTCCATTGGAATAGGATGTTTCGTCTTCGTTGGTGGACTCACTCACCGTTGGCAGGACTTGTTCAAAAGACATCGATAATGACTCATCAACCTCAGTGGACTGCGGTGAACTTACTTCCGCAGGCATTGAGTGAGTGGTGGTAACAGTGGGAGATATATCAGGCATTATATCCTTGAAAGAGCTAAGAGACAGAAAGCTAGAATGCTTCTCTTTGGAAGAAGTTGAGATGCTCTCTTGGTTACTTTTAGGGCACCCAGACTCTGAAAACTTGGATAATCCCATTTGCTGGCTCTCTGAACCGAGACACATCTTAACCCCAAAGCTACTATGATCTTTTGAGGCCCAGGTCTCTTCAGGTGACAAGTGATAAGGAGTATGACCAGCACTATTTGGTCCTGATCTAGGAGATGTTAGCTCTAACGTCTTTTCATCAGGACTGACACAAACTTCCTCAGGCCCACTTGTTGAAAGATTATCTTTCAAAGCCCCATCGAGCAAAGTATATTCAGTGGGAGTGAGGTCTAGATTCACACAGTGCTCATTTTTTATTTTGACAGAGGGTCTTGCAGATGCTGCAGCCTTGCTAGGGTTTACTATGCTACTACACTGAGACTGCACACTACCCGTTGAGACATTTTTCAGGTTCCCAGAGTCAACAGTTTGCCTCTTCACAAGTAATTCATGTTGCTCTTGATCCATTTCCAGAAATGCTGCTGTCATGTCCTCTGGTGAAGACATGGAGCGATTTACATCTTCGGAGTCTGTTGACAACTTCTGATTTTGCTGCTCCTTGTTAGATTTAAAGTTTTTAGCTTTGTCCTCGGCCTGTTTGTTCAATTTTGCTTCATTTTTTACATTACCGGGCTTATTTGAGTTCAGTAATCCAGTGGAGGTTTTCTTGATATCTTTCCCAAGAGACTTTCTCTCTTCGGTTTTGCTATCTAACTTTGGTCTTCTCATCGAAGAATCCTTGCTACCTGACATTTTTTTCTGTGCATTTTCTTGTTTCTTTGAGTCTGATATGTTTGCTTTTTCATTGCTTCTGTCCTTCAAAGACTCCTTTCTTGTAACTAGCCTGGAGGGTTTATGTTTCACGTTGCCTTCTACAGATTTCGGCTTTTCTTCACTTTTTGGATCATTCCCATTTATGCTTTTGGTTTTGTCTTTTATTTCTAGATCTCCACGAAGAGCTCGGTCCTTTGAAGCACTATTGCTTAATCTGGATTCATTTTTACCAGATTTGGAACTATCCTGACTGTCTGCAACTTTTGGATTCTTTTCTGATTTTGAGGTTTCAAAATCTTTGGAGCACACTACAGGCCGCTTGAGAAACTCTAGATGCTTCAGTCTCTCCAGACCATCCATTATCTTCCCTTGTGGTGTAGAGCCAGGGAAGAGGACTCTGATGATTTTCTCGATTGGGTTAGCAGGATGCCAAACAAGCAAAGCACATATAGAGACCAAAGAGGTTAGGTGGCCATCTAAACTCTTGGATTTGGAGCTATTATCTGGCCAGCTATTCATGAAAGACTCTACTTCTTTGCTACGTTTGACTGGATTTAGGATGTAAAGTTCAAGACATCCCACTCCCATTTTCTGGAACAAAATAACTGGTTCTATGGAGCCACTTGAGTTGCGTAAAAGTGGTTCTGGTGAGATCTTTAGTTTTTCCAAATGCTGTAAAATAAGTGCTGCTAGATCACTGCTTCGTAGTACATTAGGATCACCCTGAAGTTTTTTCAGTCTGTTTGGAGCATTGAGGAAAACCACACCAAGCTCTGGAGAGATTAGATTCTTTGCCCACTGCTCCTTTTCCTGTGAGTCAGTTTTATTTTCCTCAAGCTCTGCGACCTTCCTCTCCAACAGGCTGTTAACTCCCGGCAGGTTGTCTGTTCCAACATGTGTAAGCAACACTGAGTCAACACGGTCCAAATGCCTGACAAGCTTCCAGAAGCAAGAGCGTGGATCTGCTCCACCATTGACCAAAACATTGAAGCCATTGACAGCAAAAAAAGCACAGTCGCCTCTCCCGCCTGGAAAGACATAACAGCACGGACGGCAAAGCTTAAGAAATCCCACTGTGCCAGGAGGCTCTAATAGGTCAAATGGAGACTGTGGCTCTGAGGACTCAAAAAGGTGGTCCGTGAACTCTTGAAGGCCCCCCATTTTGGGTAGTACCATTAGAGGATTCACCTTAATTTCAATAATGTCATGTATGTTGTGCTTCCCTTGCACAGAGTTTTTCCATTTTCCAGTTTTAGGGCAGCTTAAGGTTAGGTTTGCTTTGCTATGTATGCTAACAGAATTTAACCGAGCTTGAATCTGTTGAAAATGAACAGAAAACAAGGCATGAAGTCAAATATATGAAAAAAAACCCCCCAGATATTATATTACTGTACAACAGAATCCTTTGTAATGCTCATACAAGTCATATTATATACAAAGTTTTTCAAATCCATAGCTAATGTGATTAAAATGACAATAAAAAATATTGGTATACACATTTACAGTATGACAAACCTCTTCATCTGAAAAGATCTGGGTGAAATCATTTGGAGTGAACTGGCCCGTGTGCAGAACCAGATCACCCGAATCCTCAATAGACTGTCCTGTGAGCACCAGCAATTTGTGTCGAGGTATGGATGATATCAAGCTGTGGACCTGAATAGCAAAAATATTTATAAATTGTAAAAATATTTAAATGTATATTTTACAATTTAAAAAAAATATATGCATATTACATTTCAATTAAATTTCAATCTGTTATTACTGTAAAGATGTGCCTCTAAAAAGTATTACAAAATTATACAAAAAGATTCAATCATTCATTTTAAAATATTTGAGTTTTTAATCAGTTTCAAACATTTTAATTGGTTATGGTGTCTAATATTGCCAAGGCACTGTATAATTTTGGCCGTAACATATGTAATGTGACCCTTGTCATTTATTGACTGTCATGTAATACAAACAAATGAAACTGAGGAAGAGAAGAAAAGATGCCTTTCAGTCACACACCTCAGAGTAGAGACACCCTTCAGATGGATTTATTACAACTTTAATATCCAGTACATCTGAACTGAAATGAAATGTCTTCTGACCTATGATGGGATTGTAGGGACAAAATTAAAAAGGGAATTAATTAGGGAATTAAGTACACAAATATGTCATGCATATGTGCATTTCTCAAAAGCAAACATTAATGCATTGCTAATCTACTAATAAAAAGGAATGCACAATAAGTTAAGTCAACTAAATTTGCACTGAATTTTAAAGTAGAAAAAACTGCACTATTCTACAGCACAAGAGCTTAAATATTTAGATATGCTGGAATCTTTTTAAGTCTTCACTTCAAAGTGTTCTGATGCTGACAGTCAATTCTCAACCAGAGTAATGCAAATGTAAAAAAATTTTCTCTGAGTATTAGCGCTCCAAACTTCTATATAGTTTGTCAGCAGAAATCACTTTCAAAACTACTGCAACAAAATGTTCCAGTACTGTTTTTCCAACAGCAGCCAAAGCCTGAACAATTGGTAGAAAGCACTTCCTTCCTGTCTTTCTGCTGTGTCTACTGAAATAGCAAATTAGCCAACCTACAAACTTTTACTGAATAATAGGAGCTGTACAGAAGCTGCAACTGCGGGCAGTTTAGACAGTTCTCATTACACAATATAAATATTAAAATGATAATAAATAAATGATTCTCTCCCAGTAAAAAAAACATACTTCTGCCTTTTTACATTAGAATGGATGCAATGAACAAGCATTTATTGGGTTTCTACATGTAAACTAAGCAAGAAACTGATAAAAGTCCATATTAAGACTTTATTTCAAAATAGATTTACACACTCAGTGGATATTGCAATTCCCTGAATAATCGAATCAATGCATACATGTTCGTTTTCTACTTTTCTTGTGTTTGCATGACCCCTAATTTTTTTCAGTATAGGAAAGAAACTGAAATATTGGCTTAATACAACCATATTCCATTATTTACTGGAATAATGTTGCGCATGTCTGATACTGTAGATGGAGCTGTGCTGGGGCTGAACTACTACACAGTTGCTGCTTTGTTAATTCATAAGATTGCATCCCACACATACATCATGTGCTTCAAATGGGCACCAAAACACTACCCGGTGTTCTTTAAAAGTGTAGCCTACTGTACTTGAAGCTCGTGTCTTTCACTGCCAACCCAAAAGAAGGTGACCCTTACCTCTTATGTCTTTGGATTGATATAAAGAATGCTGAGAAACAAAACGTTTCAGCTGCTCATCCAAATTACACACTGTCAGGTCCACATCCCATGCACGGATACCTGTGATGCAAATATATGTAAAATTGAATATAAACTCAATACATCATGATGTCACAACATGTGCTAATGTATTTTTTGACACTTGATGTTTACTGCAAAAACAATAAATGTTGATTTGAATGAACTGCTTTCTAAACCCCCCAGAGTAAAGCACTGCAGTCAGCATGTAACTGAAACATCATGTGAGACACAATGTGGCTTTCAGAGACAAACGAGATGGTTGGCTGACTAGCCCTCACTGGTCTCTGTACTCATGAAATATAAAAGCCTCTGAACAGCATGTTCTCATCTCTTATGACCAAAAAAAGAAGCCAACTCATCACTGCTAGGACTGAAATAAGAGAAAATCTAACAGTGTTGGCATAAATAGCAGTTAAATCAGGTATATTTCCTGATATGAATAGGAAGGAAGGGGTGGATTGTCAATAAACTAAAGGAACATTGTAATATTCTAAGTAAAATTTAAAACATGGCAAATTGCTCCTGTGTAACGCAAAACCTAATTAAAACATTTTTTCCTCCCTATTTGCTTTCATTTAATTTTACTGTGAACTGTTAATCATCTTTCTTTGTAGACAAATTTCCATTTTTGCCTGATCACTACCATGGAGACAGGCTCTTCACAGTGTTTTGATTGCCCACACATCTGTCAATATCTGACATGTTATTAAAGCCTTGTGTAGTCACAATAAAATGGTA